>JAJHSJ010000467.1:0-43764 GCA_021015155.1 Magnolia officinalis | reverse complement strand
AGTTGAAACTTAAAAATATTATGAATCACAATATGAACTAACTCTGGACCAAATTTCGCAGTCATCCAACGGTCCAATCATCCATAACATCAAGTTTACTTGGCTGCTATCCAACAACACATGTAGGATTCCGATTTGCCTAAAACAGACCCATTTTTAACTCTTTTAATGAACGTATTAAAAATATACGTTCTTTCGGATTCGTAAAAAATCGAACTAGCTTTCCAACAGTATATAATAAGCCTCAATTAGAGTTCGGACGGCTGAGGTATTGGCCTTATTCGAAAGATGTATTTGGGAACTTGTTATGACTATTCTTGTGTGGGCCATATCCGTAGTTCCAATGGTCAGATATATTTGTTGTTTGCTCTTAACTTACTTAAGATAGTAAATGATCATATGTATGGTCTCTATGATCAGATTCTTTCATGATAAAAATTAAGAAATTTTGAGCCGACAGATACTTCCGTAAGGATAAATCTTAAATTATTTTGTATGGTTCAAATGGATCCAGGGCTCTGTATGGTTGGAAACCTATATATAGCCTAAATGATGTATTATTAAACCATATATTAGATCAGATTTTCCAATAGAGAATCTGATCATAGAGATTTGATCAATATATTTCATGTGCTACTAGATGTGTATGCTGGATATATGTTATACATAACATTCATCTTCTTATTGACCCACTTGGGTGTGGGATCACTTGTGATTTATGCATTTTATGAGTTCATCCAATCTAGAAACCCATGTATATTTTTATGTGTCTCTTATCTATGGTTTGCTAGCATGTGGACCCCACTTGCCATTGGATCTATTTCATTTCTTTTGCACTTTCTATTTGTTGAAATTTTTTAAGTACTTTTTTTTTTACACACGCACACACACCCCCCCACACTCACGCCGTAGTGGGCTTTCACCACCTATGGATACTCGAACCCTTGACTGGGTGTTGAAACTCCAGAGAGTCTACCACCCGAGCAAGAGCAAGGATCCAAATTTTTTAAGTACTTGACTGTATTGCATGTAAGCCTCTTTGACACCTTGTAGTGGGCCCCACACTCTGTAGTTAAGGGTCCCACTTTGGGGGATGTTTAATCCTTATATAAGTGAGCTGGATGTCCCACCTTTTTGTCAGGAATGATCCTTAAGTGTTTGGAAATTGGGCCCTAAGTTGTGACAGACCCCATTTCTGAAAATTGTCTGATTATTTGTGTTTTGTACCAACTTCGGGACTCTGTAGTGGACCACACACTGGAGATATGAGTAGGCCACCACTTGGACCCTTTAACTTATACCAATGAATAGATAAATAATATTTTACTCGGGCTAAATTAGACCTCACATGATCAGGGAGTGGCTCCCAAAATGTGGCAAGGCATAGTTGCGCAGAAAATTATGTGCAGAAAATTAAAGTACCTATGTTTGGCCCTATGCCAAATATTACGTGTGCACAACCAGTTGGTCCCAGCTTATAGTTTTTGAAGTACATATATAGTACAACGAAGGGCACCTGATGGGACGCTGAAAGGTGGTCCCCTGTGATCATGGGACGTACTCAAGATCGAGCCAAAACTAATTCTGCACTGTGTTTCCTGCACATTTCCTCCAAGTACCCATATATGGGACATCACCGTAAATTGTACTCACCCAACCAATGAGGCCTGCATGCCTTATAATTTGTAAGGCCCATACATAGAGCTACCAGGTGGTTATTTTCTTTCACCATATGTAGGCCCCACGTGATCATGAATCTGACTCTAAAATGACCCAGAACCAACATTGCACAAAAATCTATTTGATGTAAAATTTATGTGGGGCCACGTCAGTATAGTCCACCACCTTTCCAAAGCATTTAATGTAGTATCTAAACTCTGAAAAATAACTCTCAGATATTTTTGGGCTTAAAAACCTTAAGTGGGCTATCTAGTATGGGCTATCTTGTATGGGCCTTACCTTTCATGTAATGAGGTTCACCTGGCATGTTTTGTAAATGGGTGTTGTATAATTTGTAAAATATTTAGTAGACGGATCTTGCTGTCTAAATGTTCTCTTAAGACATAGGTGGCCTTGGGCCCATCTAAATGATGCAACCTTAAGGCCTGAGCGGGCCCAACACTAAGAGAAATCGTTGGGGAATGAGAAACCCACAATGGTAACCTTCCTTGAGCCTATTAGGCAGGCCCATTGCCTACTGGGCAGCGTGCTTTTCATACTACCTCTAGTCAAGTGGACCACACTTAGAGAGACCTATTTTACAATGCATAAACTGGATAATTGGGCTTTTTCTTGGTTTGTTGTGTAAGTGGCTAGTGGGCCCAATATGATATATGACATGAAAGATGTTAGCATGTTAGCCTTTATGTTTGAGATTGTGCATTATTTCTAGTTGTGGAATGTGTGGTACCCACTTAGTTGTGGAACTAGATCCACACCATTGAAAGCGTTGTGGTTGGACATTTAAGCCCTTGGGTTGGCTTATTGATTCACTAAGTGAGACTCACACTTGACCTATACAACCCCATGCCTTGTATGTAGTTCAAGTCCAGTGTGGAAGTCTGTAACACCCCGAACTTTTCAATACTCGATTATTGAAAGTCCTCGAGTGTTACTATGAAGTTTAACTTGATACGTACATGTGTACGACATCAACCTAGCTATCCTGACCTTACATCCATTCCCCGACACTAATCTAAGCATTGGGAATGATCTCCATTTATAGATCAAGCCATCTAACCCTTGAATTTCAAAACAAGGCTATTCGTCACGTGATTTGACGTAAGAACTTTTCCTTGAACGGAATGATGAAGAAACTCCCTATCCATAATGATTTAGATATACGTTCTTTTGTAAGAATTTCTTAAAAACGTGCCTATAACCATGTGGGGCCATTAGATTTTCCAAAACTCGCAGATCAGCAATAATTACAAAAACGTCATTGACCTATACCCCAGATCACTCCGGAAACCCACTTTGTGTTCACCCATTCACAAAACTGACCATACATCCACCCATATTAAAGTGCTAACCATAAAGCTTTCTTATTTTTAACAAGTCACCTGACCATGCATTAGGTTTGGATCCGCCAAATGGGCCATCCGAATATCAGGATGAATCGATCATTATGAAGATCTTCGGGTTTAAGTCCAAACTACCTGGTAACTTGTCAATCGGAGGTGTATAAATGTTATTTTGAATTACGGAGTGTGTAAGCCACAAAAGGAGCATCTTGAACATCCTTGGGAGATCGGGGCCCAAACTGGACCAATGGAAAGAACACGAAAAATGAAGAATGCCCGCCAAATTTCAAGAAATTTGGGCGGCGCACTCTGACATAATGGACGTCGGAAGATGGTTGAGAAATGGATGGCAAGATTGTAAATATTCAATGTCATTACATACCACCGTTGAAGTTAAAACATACCGTGCGGCCCACTCGATCAATGGATTTGTTCTATTTTCAGACCCTTATCCTAACAGAGTGTGTTCGACGCAATGAACAAAGCGGATTGTGAGACTAAAAATAGTACAATTCACTCCACAGAAAATGAATTAATTCACGTGGAATAACAGATTCTCACGGAGACAGTTCATGGGGTTTCAACGGTGTGAGTAATTCACACACTTATTGAAGGTGTGGCGCACCTGGAACTCAGATCTAATTCGTACTTTGACCCATGTGCCAAAATATTATGACAAAGGTGGTGAAGATTTTCTAAAAGGCAACCACAAATGCGCCCCCCCCCCCCCCTATTTTGAGCAGCAACATGGGTTCACGTTAGTTTTAACGGTGGGTTTCACCCACATGCTTTTGCAACGTATGGCCCACCTGAAGCTTAGATGGACTTCAAATTTGGACTCGTGGGTCAACATAACCCGACCCAACTAATGAACGGGATGGATTTTCACAATAACATCGGGGTAGGACCCACCTGATTTTTCCCCCACGAGAGCCAAGATGTTACGTGAAATCAATGCACGTAACCAACTTCCCTGGTTCAACGAGAACACAGTCTCACGTTGATTAAAGGGTGGCCACCTAGTACTTGGATATGTTTTATATTTTGGCCCATGGCCTAATGAACGGACTAGATTTCTTAAAGACACCGTTGTGGACCCCACCCTAGTCGTGCGTGAGCACGGTTCAGTTGTACCAGGGGTGCATCGGACTAAAGAGACCGGTCAGACAAGGTTTGACCGAGCTTTCCGGCAAATAGGAGGAAACCTCCCTGTCTCTATTTCTCGTCAGCGGAGGGACTGATGTCCATGATTTCGGTATGTGGTCCACCTACACTGACCACTCAAGAAATCCGAACTGTCCATCTAACTCGGGCAATGGGCTTGATCAAAACCTAGCTGTCATTTCAGGTTTTCTGGTGCGAATGGGTGCACGATTCTTGGCGCAAGTGGGCTGTACAAAACCAGATTTTCCAAAAATGGAAATTGGTCCTCTTTGCCACTGTGGCAATCCACGTGAGGGGTTTCTCCTCCCATCTCAGCCATCCACATAGCCTAATCCCAGCCGCCCGATAGCTCTCCACGTGGGAGAGGATTTCTACCTACAGAAAAACCAAAACTGTGGCCGGTTTCGGTCCTTCAAGCGTAATCCAGAAATGGCTTCAAGTTAGTGTGATCTGGGCCACTCATTCTTCATCCAATGGCCCCAGAGAACTAGGGTTCTCTATAAAGAAGGGAGGATCGAGTAGCCGCAGCCGCTCTCTGCCACTTACGGCAGCTCGAGAGGAAACTAACCGTTTTCCTTCTCCTTCCTAACCCATCACCCAAGTCTCTCCCAAGCTTCGCAAATCCTTGCCTAAAAGCTTCCTAGGGCCTATATAAACCTTCTTAAAGGGTTGGATTGGGGGAAGGAGTCGTGTTCTACAAGACACCATTAATGGTCATCTTCTTCTTCCCCGTTCGAGCTGCACCAGTTGCCTCAAATAGGGCAAGATCTGATCAGTTTAGATGCCCGCCGGTCACGGCTGAAAGTGAATGTGAGAGAGGGTTTGAGCGGGAGTGTGTGTGTGTGTGTGTGTGTGTGTGTGTGTGTGTGTGCGCGTCTTACACCATTCTCGGCCCAACCGAATCATAGGTGCACCAACCCTGGTTACTAGGACAAGCCAATCGAGTTGAGCTTGGTTTGGGTCTGCTCCAGTCCTTGCTGGAGTTCCAGCATATGAAACTGAGAACGAAGTCAAGAAGGAGAAGGAAGAGAGAGTGGTGGAGAGAGAGATTGAATTGCAACTCACTGCTGAGTTGGGCCAGTGAGTTGACTCGGTCCAGACCCATGTTGGGCCGGTCCCTGTGTGGTCCTGGCCAATCGTCTAGGTCTGAGTTGACTCCTAGCTCTAAAATCTGTTAGGTCAACACCTAGCGACGAGTTGACTCGGTTAAAACCGAACCTGGATGGTTTAACTCACCATTGATGGCTACATAAATAGTACTGGGTCTGGCATCTTAAGAGTCTAGAGTTGGGGTTTATGAGTAGGCTTAACCTTAGGACAATGCGGATGTTGGGTAGAGTCGAAACCAAACCAACTTAGTTGTGTAGGGAATCCCTTGTCGGGATCGAGTTGGAGTCCACCGAGTTTGTGGGGTGACTCAAGACTGGATTGGGGATTTTGGCTGCTAACTTAGGTTGAGTTAATCACATTTAAAGCGAAGCCGAGGCGAGTTGACTCAACCGAGTCGACCTAGGTGAGCCACATTTCCTTTCCATATAAAGATTATTTCGATTATAGTGTTGTCATTAAAATCATCATTTGATTTGTTAATACTAAACATGGTTAATCATTAATAAACTGTCTATACTAATGTTAGTTACAATGGTTAAATATAAGTGCTTCATTTGTCACTCTTAAACATTGTTATGATAGTTATTAATCATGAATAGCCATCACCACACCGTCTATGTTAATATTAGAAACTACTATTAAATGATATTAGTATGTCACCCATCACTTGAAAATCTATTACCATTAATAATATATTTTAATATTTGTTACCATTGTAATACTTGTTACCACCATGATCGTAAGTACTAATCATATATATCATCAACGATGAATGGTGACTAACCATATTATTGCATTTTTCTAAAATTACACCCATATTATAGTTCAACCCCTAGGACTAAACCCTAAAAGCCTAAGCAATATAAACTCTAGGTTGAGACCTTAACCCTAAGTAGTGTGTTGGGGTTGGATCTAACTGTAAAACCTCATAATTCATGGTAAATCATAGTATCCATTATCATGACTGGAATTGATAGTTATGATTTAAAATCATTAAAAAATATTATCATTTCCCTTATGGGATTAGTCAAATACTTGTTAATATAATTATTAGTATTAGTCCTTATTATATTATCATTAGAAAATATCCTATTATTATTACTTGTATTATCTAAGAGATTATCAGTCATTATAAAGATGTTAGATAATGTCGATACATTCAAACGTGAACTTATGAATCATCATTGATGGATTAATACTCTTATTATGGATGTTATTCGACCCATTGTACAATAATAATAATAATAATAATTTAAGATTTAAACCCTAAGATTTAAGTATGGGACTAGACTCTAGAATGAAACTCTAATTCTACATCAAGACCTTAAGTAACCTAAACCCTAGGACAATACTTTGAACATAAATGATGAAGTTAATCTAATGATATGATTTCATAACTTTGATAGGATCCAAGTCTAAGGGCGTACGCACTTCCTAATAACATTAGAAGGCGAGTTGAGAAATAAGGAGATGATTCTTCCCCTTGAGCTTTCCATTTTCCCATTAGCTTAAGTTATAGTTTTATTTTAATTTATAATTGATATCTCCATTTTATAATCACATGTGTTAATTGTCAAAATTGAATTGTTATATTACATGCTTAATGTTCATCCTGTATATTTGTTCATGCTTGTGGATTATTTGTAGATCGTTTATGGGATTTAAATTGGTATATCAGTGGGAAACTCCCACCTATAAATGTACACCCATACTTGGGATGTAACTCGATTGATGGTGGTTGCAATGGACATTCGATCTAGTGGTTATTGAGTGGTGACTTAAATTGATCATTGATGTAGGCTTACCATCCAGGGTTGTTGTGACCAATGGTTTTTAAGGATACTTTCTTATCACATGATTTGGATACTCGCCCTATGTGGCCTATTTTAATAATTGCCCCATGTGGCTGTGTTTTGATATTCATCCTACGTGATTTTGTTTTAGTAGTTGCCATAGATGGGTTTGGTGTTTTATACACTGCAACCGTAGGATGGTAAGCCCCATATATTTAATATGATTGGCCACTAGTCGATGAGTTTCCATTAAACATCCTAAGATGGTAGTCTCATGAGCCGGGGATGGTGGTATGGGACCTATGCCCGACCTGTCGGCTTATGCTGGTAACAAGCCCCCGTAGTGACCTTTGAGCTTATTTAAATTGGCTGGTTGTAATTGGACTAATAACGGGTTGACTAATCATGCATATATGGCACAGACCAGCATCTATTGCTATCGTACGTGATGTACGTATTTATCTGACTGGATGATTTTTCCAGGTCGATGATTGCATGGGTGACGAGCCCACTGTCCGCACGGATGAGCATCCCCGGGGCGATGATTGCATACTTCACGCATCCATGCATCTAATAAGACCTGTATCATGTATTGTTTTGTATGCTTTGTTTTATAACTATGCTTACCTAATGTGGTGGTGTGTAATCTTGAGAGGAGTTTACACTGAGTTGACATCTCATCCATCAAATAAATATAACCATACAGGTAGCACAAGTGGCTTAAATAATTTTCAGGTTTAGGTTAATGAGGAGTCGGGTTCAAGTGCCAGGGTTGCATGACTGTATCTACCTTGAGAAGCTGAGGGGTCTTGCGGCTCAAATTTACTTGCATTCTACTATTTCTCATGTATTGGATCATGTAATTCTTGTATTTGTTAATTTTGAAAACATTGGTTTGTATAAGTCATTATGAGCACTCTCTTGTATACTCTAAATGTAATTGAAAATTTTTCTTATGTTGATCTGTCTATTCTATGCTCATCTGCTTACTCTGATGAAAGAAAAAAAAGTATGTAATTCGGTTCTCTATAAGTTAACAATCGGGTTTTTGGAAACGGGTCATGTGCTCAGGTCCTGAAAAGTCAGGGCATTACAAAGTCATACTATGTAGGATGCACCTAGTGATGGGTGAGATGATGATACATGTATCGTAATGTGATAATGATGATTATGAGTTGTTGGTTGAAATGATAGATATGATTTAATGGATGGTGAATTATGACATATGCATTGATGATGGATGAGTAATTATTTGTGTTACTTAACATTTTTTATGTTAATCATGAAGTGAAAATGATCCTCATGGTAATGATGATGATTATATATATATATATATATATATATAATATATATATATATATATATATATGATGATGATGATGATGATGATGACAAAACATTCTAGTTGACAACCATGCTTGATATCCAAGTGATAATAATGCACGTATTGATTGTCGTAATGATAATGTGGATAAGAAAACTATATTTTACTTGATGCATGGATAATGATAAATAAATGATATTGGTGGACATAAGGATAACCTTATGCATGATAGACAACTAATGCCTAGGGCATGTATAATGATAGTATTGGACATTGGCCATGGTATTGGCGATGTATGTGAATCTCTATATGCTATGTACTCTATGCACATGATTGCATGATATATGTTATGAGGATAAATTTGATGTTGAAAGATGTCTATGATAATGCTGATACATGTTAAAACTTGTGTACCACCATAACCTATGCACCTTATGTATGTGCGTGTTATAGGAGCCCTGGTGGCCATTTGTTAAGTATTCACAAGAGGTATAGGGCCTCAATGTGCTATTGAAGACACTTAAATATATGGACCCTCACAGCACATTGGTTGTTCTTGTGTTTAGGCCGATTATTGTTTATATCTGATAGTCATGTTAGTGTACCTAGCTAGTAGGACACACTGAGAATATGCTTAGTATAACATCATGATACATGCCGATACGCATCATTTGCATGCTTGTTATGATTGATCATAACATGTGTCATTGGGTGGATTGTTATGGGGCTCCCTGAGAGACAAAGCTACCCCACATGAGCGTGCGGTACGCGCAAAATTGCTACATGACTAGATAGTGTGATGCATGCATCTTACATTGTGTGATATGGTTACTACGTACGCTAGCGACATCAGGGTTATGACCTCCACAGGCAGATCGTGGATGACAGGATTAGATACCGGAAATACTTGATTCTAAGCACTAAGGCGCAATGATGTCCTTAGGTGAAAGTCCCCGAACCCTTATGGTACCAGGAGGATGATCCAATGTCTAGACCGAGTGGATGCAAGTACGCATGAGGGCCGAATACCAGTTGGCCGCATCTCCCACTGTGTCGTGGTCTGTTAGAAGGGTGTGTGACCTTACATGCCTGAGTGAAGAGGTAATGACTTGGCTAAGTCTGACCCAGCTTGAGGAATTAGTGTGTGGCCTTACATGCCCGAGTGGTCCTCTATTGACGAGTCGGGTCCAATATTGGCAGGCGGTTAGTGAGGTCTCTTCCACTTACCCAGTTGTGCGCTTAGATGGGGCGACAAGCTGTTGTTAAGTGTACTAGACCACGGTGAGTATCCAGAGAGGAACTGTAATGATATGTAGATTCAAATGAGGACTTGCATGCTTGAGCTGCATCTTGCATATGACATTTGGCCAGGTAGGCCTTGCATCGCATAGCCTTGTCATGGCTGATAGTATTCATGTACGGTACTGACATTGTGACGCCCCATCACTGTTGCACACATGGGTGGGCACACGTGGGTGGACGCTGATGTAAGCGGGGCCTAAGGGCCTGGGAGAGCTACCAGTGGTTGGCAGGCTACTGTACTGGCAGGCTAGTGTGCATACAGTTGGGGGGGGGGGGGAGAACCTTGTCCCAAATCGGAAGCATTGTGGTGGTTATATGTGGACTTACTGAGTAGGAGTTGCGTACTCAACATCTGACTCATTTATTCATTCATTCACTATCCACTCGGGCTGGTGGTGCGCAACTAAATCATTATGTGTACCTTCGTAATGGCCATGATTTCAGTTGGGTACGCAACCAACCTGAGATCAGGAGTTTACAACCTTGATTCTAGCTATCCAAATTTAGGTATAGGACTGGTTTGGATAGAAGTCCCTTGTGATAAACCCCACAACTTGCGATACCACATACTATTATCCCGACTACACACTTTAGCTCTTCCGTTGCCCTTCCATCGTATGCCATATAGTAGAAAATGGAATTTGATTATCTTGTTCATGATGATTGGCTATTTTAATAATTCATGGTCGCTTGTTGAGTGACATGCCTATTATTAATGTCATGTTCATGATAACTTGTGTAGTTATACGACATGCTTAATTGATAACCTACTCACCTATGATAACATGATTGGTTGATAACATGCCTATGATTGTTTTGAATGTCTTTACGAGAGCACCCTGATAAGACGTGTTTTACTCCCGGCACGCATTAAACTCACCAGTTGTGGTTTACTCATACATATGACTTACACTTTTTTTCAGGATGCATACCAAGAGCTGTTGGAGTTTGCTATTGTTTCCTTCATTACTGTTGAGTTGGTGCACCATATTATGTGTGACATGTCGAACAGGTTCGTCTCTTCGATATGCGTTGATACCATGTACAAAATGTGTAGCCGCCTAAACAGATTAACTGTTTAAAAAAATGTTGAAAATCCTCCTTGTAGGATCTCAGGATCGAAAACTGGCAAATGAGTGTCGGGAGCCGAGAATGGGATACTATGGAGGTTGTCAGTGCCGGATTAGACGATCGGGAATTTTGTGAGCTCAGTTTCTGAGTTTGGGGCATGACACCAAGTGTAGGGTCGCGATGTAGTAATAATCTCGGTGAGACCGAGGTCGAATCCGCAAGGACTAAACTTGTAGGTTTCGGAAAAGAACTAGAACTAGAAGAAGAAGAGGATCTAAATCTGAATTCTGGAATAGTTGAAAGAGTAATTGTGAATAATGTAATTGAAACTTGTGAATTTAAAGGTGGGAACTAGGGTGCCAAGGATCCACTTGTAGCTATTAAGATGCTACCTTACTTGATTCAAGAGATCCAACTGGAATTAGAGTCCTATCTTATCCAGTTAGAGAAAGAGATGGCCAATTCTTTAAACTTCTTATTGATCCAGCCTCAATGGAAGAGAATTGCGAAGATTGGAAGGAATTCCGTCACCCAACCATGCCCATGAGACGATGGCAAACAACAGAATTTACCAATCTCACAATCTCAAATAGAAAAAGAAGATATTCAAAGATATTGTAGTGTTTATTGTAATTTGAGTCACAACAAACCATAGAAAACTGAAAATATTCTTTAAAATCAACTAGAAATCAATGGAGTTCAATAAAAACATGAATCAAAGAAAAGTAAACATCCAAATCATGCTATAAGCTTCACCTCTTAGCCTTAGCTAAGAGGTTTAGCCAACCATAGATATGGTTGAACTAAGAACTCTTAAACAAAGTATAAAAACAACTAAGGAAGAAGAAGAAAAACTCTTGGCGGCGGCTCTCTACCCTTTTGATCCGCTCCTTAAACCCTAGATGATACGTAGGAACATCTTAGGGACTCTATTTATAGTTGTGAAGCTCCACCTTATGCACCCACTTGAAATTTTCGCAATCCGAGCGTGAAAGCATCTTAATTTACGCAGCCACGTTATGCATTGGTCGGATCGAAGTCGAATTTGAAGTCGAGTCCGAATTTGGAAAGGATTTTGTTTCAACAGTTGCCCAATTTCAGTCAGACTGAATTTAAGTTGTCGATCGGACTGAATTAATCCTCAGTCAAACCGAATTAACTCTAAAATTCATCCTGCTTCACTGGAGTTTTTTGTGCACCTTTGGTCGCACTGAACCATCCTTTGAGTTGAACTGAACTGGGTTTCGGTCAGACCGAATTGTCTATCGGTTCAAACCGAATTAGCTTATGAATTTCATCGTTGGCTGCTGGATTGTTTTGTGCGATTTCGATCGGACTAAACATGAGTTCGGTTAGACTCAACTTGTCTATTTTCTGCTACAAATTTTGCGATCTTTCGAGTCCTTTCTTCAGCTTTTGTACTTGGTTTCTTTGGATCTTTGACATGTGAACTCTTCATTCTTGGTCTCCTAACATCTATCTTTCGCCTTCTTAATTCTTAAGCATTAAATCTATGCTTTTAGTATTCTTTTCAATCCAAGCTCTTAGATTCACCTTGCAACACAAACATGCATAAGATATACCTTTAAGCCTTATCATGTTCATAAAACCAATATGCATAAGATATACCATTAATACCTTTAAGCCTTATCATGTTCATAAAACCAATATGCATAAGATATACCTTTAATACCTTTAAGCCTTATCATGTTCATAAAACCAATATGCATAAGATATACCTTTAAGCCTTATCATGTTCATAAAACCAATATGCATAAGATATACCTTTAATACCTTTAAGCCTTATCATGTTCATAAAATCAATATGCATAAGATATACCTTTAATACCTTTAAGCCTTAGCATGTTCATAAAACCAATATGCATAAGATATACCTTTAAGCCTTATCATGTTCATATAAATAGGAGAAAATATGCAATATTTGACACTCAACATACTCCCCAACCAGCATTTTGCTAGTCGCGAGCAAAACATGTGTGAAGCAATTCTCAATTCTTAATGTTCAAATCCTTTTTCGGAAATCAATCGTTTGTGTAGTCAAGTATGAATGAGTGGAATTAAAATGATGAAGTGGGATTTTGAAAACCTAGAGCCGAATCATATAAGCAAACAATCAAATAAGTTCTTTATCCATTAAATCAGAGCATATGTTTGTATATCAAGTTTTTCAATGTACTTGTTGAAAATCAACTTACTTCTCCTAAAAATACTATCATTTCATAATGTTGGTCATTCTCACCATGCAAGATTAATTGAAAACTCGAGTACTGATTCTGAACTTATCCCCTTTTCCTTCTTTTTCAAGTTTTTGATTTTATATCAACGGTCTCGTTTCATTCATTCTTTTTTAGACTATATATTCTTTTTATTCTTTTTCCATTCTTTTCTAGTCATATAAGACCTTTTTGTTGATCTTTTATGTTTTTAACTGGTTCTTTTCATCTTTTTAAAGTGGATAAAAATTCTCCAGACTCAATTCTTAACATCTATCAATGATTCTCATGCCAACAATCAGAAATTCTAGTACAACTCACAAAAAGAAACTTAAACATGTCTTGCAACTAAGATTAACATGATATTCCAAACTTCCTCTTAATCAATTAAGCGCAAGAACTGTAAGTGATAGACTACTTAGTTGATCAAACTCCAATTCAAAATTCAATCCCTATCTTATCATTATACTCAAAACATTCTTAAGTGCATAAATTATCGTTTTCCAAACAGTTTGAACTCGAAATATTGAAAATTTCAAAAAATTTGCTCAAAACTAAGAAAATACTGATTAGTTTACCTAATCCACACCCCCAACCTAAAATCTACATTGTCCTCAATGTAAAAGAAATAAGCATGCAATGCAAAAGAGGCAACGAAAAAAAAGGAGAAGTGATAGAAAGGTAGTACCTGAAAAAGAAAAATTTGAGACTTTTTCCAAGTATCTCAATGTGAAGATGGGTTAGCACAAAGACTAGATAAGTGGAAAGCAAACTATCCTAGTCCTAAATCCTATGAAAGCAATAAACCTAACTACATCTCCATCAGACTAGGAGGTTAATCCTAGTAAACAGGATCAATTAGACGTATGGACATGTCCTCTGAATCAAATTTATCAATAAATGGCTTTAAACGATATCCATTCACTTTGAAAACAATGTCATTCGTTGGATTCTGAATCTCAACAGCCCCATGAGGATAGACATTAGTAATAGTGAAAGGGCTGGTCCAACGAGATCTGAGTTTACCTGAAAAACGGTGTAATCGAGAGTTGTACAGAAGGACTTTTTGACTGGTTAAGAATGATTTTCAAAAGATGTTCCTATCATGGAACACCTTCATCCTGTCTTTGTAAATTCTTAAATTTTCATATGCATCACTCCGGATTTCCTCGAGTTCGTTCAATTGAAGTTTGCACAGCGAGCTAGCGTTGTCCAGGTTAAAGTTCAGATTTTTAATACCCCAGTAGGCTCTATGTTCCAATTTCACAGGTAAGTGGCAAGCTTTCCCATAGACAAGTCTAAAGGAAGACATTCCAATTGGGGTTTTAAAGGCAGTACAATAGGCCCATAAGGCATCGGTCAAGTGAATTGACCAATCCTTGTGATTAGGGTTAACCGTCTTTTCCAGAATGTGTTTAATTTCTCTATTGGAAATCTCAGCTTGCCCACTTGTTTGCGGGTGATATGGAGTGCTCACCTTATGAGAGATGCCATATTTCTTCATTAAGTTTGTAAATGATCTATTACAGAAATGTGAACCTCCAACACTAATGATAGCTCGAGGTGTTCCGAATCGGGAAAGGATGTTTTTTTTTAAGAATTTAATGACCGTTTGATGGTCATTGTTCCGGCATGGGATCACTTCAACCCATTTAATGAGATAGTCTACTGCTAGCAAAATGTACAAATTTCTAAAGGATTGGGGAATGGTCCCATGAAATTGATGCTCCAACAATCAAATGCTTCAATCATTATAATGAGATTCAAAGGCATCATATTTCAATGAGACAATGCTCCCAATTTCTGACAACGCTCACAAGTTTTGCAAAACTCATTAGTATCTTTGAACATAGAGGGCCAATAGAAGCCGCAGTGCAGAATTTTGGCCGTGGTCTTTTTAAAAAAAAGTGACCACCACAGGCCTGAGAGTAATAAAAGGAGATGACACTTTGGTGTTCATTGTTTGGCACACATCTCCTTAGAATTTGATTTGGGTAATATTTAAATAAATACGGGTCATCCTAGAAGAATTTTTGAACCTTGGTGAAGAATTTTTTCTTATCTTGCGCAGTCCAATGAGTCGGCGTGAAACCTGTAGCAAGATAATTTGCAATGTTAGCAAACTAATGGAAATAGGAGAGTTTAAACAGTTATTCATTAGGGAACATGTCGTTTATAGGTGTCATCTCAAGGGAATCAGGGAGATCAAGTCTGGAAAGATGGTCAACCACTACGTTCTCTACTCCCTTTTTGTCTCATATTTCCAAATCAAATTCCTTGAGTAGGAGGATCCATCTTATCAAGCGAGGCTTAGCATCATTCTTAGAAAGAATGTACTTGAGTACCGCATAATCAGTTTAAATGATGATCTTAGATCCGATCAATTAGGAGCTAAAATTGTCCAAAGCAAATACTAAGGTTAGGAGTTCCTTCTCTGTAGTAGAGTAATTCACTTGATCAGGATTTAAAATTCTACTTGCATAATGAATAACATAGAGCTTCTATTCTTTTCTCTGGCCTAACACTGCCCCAATAACATAGTCAGACACATCACACATAATCTCAAAAGGAATGATCTAGTCGGGTGGTGGCATGATAGGAGAGGTGGTTAACACACCCTTGAGCTTAGTAAAAGTTTCCTGGCATTGCTTAGTCCACTCGTATGATACATCCTTTTGAAGTAGATTATATAAAGGACGAGAGAGGTGACTGAAGTCCTTTATGAATCATTTGTAAAATCCGGCATGTCTTAGAAGGATCGCACATCTCGTATGCTCTTGGGTGGAGGCAGGTTAGAAATAAGATCAATTTTCTCCTTATCTACCTCAATTCCCTTGAACGAATTATATGTCCAAGAACTATTCCCTTAGAAACCATGAAATGACACTTCTCCCAGTTTAGTACCAAATTCTTTTCCTCACATCGCTTCAGCACATTTTTTAGATTTTTCAAACACTAGCTGAAGAATGGACTAAAGACAGAGAAGTCATCTATGAAGACCCCTAAATATTTCCCTACCATGTCAGAAAATATACTTAACATGCATCGTTGAAAAGTGACGGGAGCATTACACAGTCCAAATGGCATCTTCGGTAAGCAAAGGTGTCATAAGGACATGTGAACGTTGTCTTCTCTTGATCTTCACGGGCTATCTCTATCTGATTATAGCCTGAATATCTGTCAAGGACGCAATAGTAACAGTGACCAGCTAACCTTTTCAAGATTTAATCAATGAAGGGCAGAGGGAAGTGGTCCTTCCTGGTGACAGTATTCAACTTCTTGTAGTCAATGTGTAAGTGCTATGGTCTCATGCTCCTTTGGTTGTCAAATTTTGTTGTGTCAAAACATCTATCTGTGTCTTGTGCTTGTATGGTGATTTATATGTATTCAAGACACTGTATAAACACTTCATGACATTGGATGTCTTTAAGAAATACAAAGTGTACTTCATCATCCTATCAATGTTTAAAGGTACAATGTTGAAGTTCAAGTCTCAAGAAACAACTTCAAGACTCAAGAAATGACTTCAAGACTCATAAGCAACGCATGAAGTAGTTTTCACGCTGATGAAGATCTCAAGATTAAAGTTACAACAAGTTCAAGATCTCAAGCTTGATATGGTTCAAATATCTACATTCGTTGAATGGTTGAAGTTCAATGTCCATACGACATGTTTTCAGGTTTGACTGACCTTAGGTTGACCTTATAAGTAGGTCACTTTGGATACATAAATCAAATGTTTATTTTACATAAGTTTGGTCTATTCTACGACCAGTCCTAGCTCCTGTTCGACCAGTCCTAGCATTGGTTCGACTAGTCCAAGAAATTCCTCGACCAGTCCTAAGTTGTTGAAGATTTTCGGAATTTTTTGGTACACCTACGACCAGTCCTGAAGGTCCTTCGACCGGTCGTAGGAGTGTCTTCGACTCGTTTTCGACCAGTCGTAGGGCTATGACTCAAAGTCCAGCAAGCTAATCTATGGTCCTACGACCAGTCGTAGGTGACCCACGACCAGTCGTAGGCTTCCCACGACCAGTCGTGGAACGACTTTCAAAGATCGCGCTCAATATTTCAAATATCCGTTAGAGCTACGACCAGTCGAAGGTTTCTAAGACCAGTCGTAGACACGATTTTTGTTTCAATAAATTGAATACGAAATTCAGAGTTTTGATAATTCAACTCGATTCAATTCAAGAAATTTCAAGTGATCACTCTGAGATAAGTCTGTGTTTATTTTAAGCTACGTTGTGCTTATTTAATATTCCTTTTTGCTAGCTTATTTAATTTGATTTTGTTTCTGTATTCCAATCTTATTTGAAAAGAGGAATTACCTTATTCCTTCTTCTTGAAATCGAAATCAAATATAGCTACGCCCAACTAGTTAAAATCTAAAATCTATTAGAATTTAGAACCATATTAAAGTGAGTATTGGAAATTGAACTTTGACATTCAATCATCTACTCCGATTGGTTCTACCGGGCTGCTACGAAAAAGAGAAATCCAGGTATTTTACAATTCTGTAAAATTTCATTACTTTTGGTTTTGTTTGAGGTTAAGCCAGAAAAATCTCATTGTATTGGTTATCTGAGGAGAGCCAGAAAACTCAGAAAAGAGGGGTTTTTGAATTGTGTAAGCCCGAGTGAAAAAGACACAATTGTAAAGGTTTTGGGTGAACCTGTGAAAACCTATTTGATAGTGAACGCTAATATCCCCTGTGTGAGGATATTAGGAGTGGAGTAGCATTCTGTGTGGCTATTGAAAGACAGTTGGTGTACACACAGGCGAACCACTATAACTCTTTGTCTTGTGGATTGAATGCTTGCTTAATTTTCATATCTTTTATCATTCAATTGTGTGGAATGTACAAGTGGATGTGAATGTTGTAACTATTTACATTTCAAGCAAGTGTGGGGATTGTTGTAATAATTTAGATATATATTTCTGCATTTAATTTCAATTCCTTGCTATTCATTTATTTCTATTAAAATTGAGTCCTTGATCCAAAAGATGTTCTAGAAATAAGGTTGTCCTACCATAAGCCCTTGTTTATTATGGTGTAAGGTTGTCCTTAGAACTGAATTTGTATCAATCTCTCAATACTTATTTATCAAGGTGATTTGATTTCAGCATTGTGAATTGATTTATAATTGTAAGGCTATTGGTTTACTTTATTTCCGCTGATTTTATTTTAATTTGGCATAGTCCTATTCACCCCCCCCCCCTCTAGGACATATAGCTTGGCCTTTTCACAATGCACATTCTCCAACCAGTAGTAACTCTAGTTGGCACGAGTTCATTGTTGTCATTGGCTACGATGGTGATTCCGGACTTCTTAGGAACCACCTAAGTTGGACTCCATCCATTGGCTATCGGATATGGGGTATATAATACCCACATCCAATAACTTAAGTATCTCGGCCTTAACCACTTCCTTCATGTTTGGATTTAATCTTCATTGTGGTTGCTAGGAGGTCTTCACATTATCCTCAAGATGAATGCGGTGAGTACAAATCAAAGGGTCAATTCCCTTGAGGTCTGTAATCGACCATCCAAGGGCTCTTTTATGCTCAATGAGAGTAGAGATAAGCTATAACCCTGAAAATCGGGGGTCGAGTAGCAACTCAACTCCTGAGTTCCAAAACATCACTTATGCAACATATATGCTTATAATTCAATGTTGTCTGTGTTAGTGCATTAATCATAAGTGGCATTATACCAAAACAGTAATTCATACTCCAGATCAGTTGTAAAACGTAAGCAAAAGACTGAGAAATATAAATAAACGTATGCAAATCAAAAGATCAGAATCGGTCTCCAGAGTATGAATATAACACTGAGTCACTGTGTACTTGAAATATTACATGTGATGTTACAAAAGTCAAAAGTATCAAAAATAGTTCAACTGAGATAAAACCCTGTAGCCCCGCCGAACAGAGATCCTATGCGAATCCATTAGAGAACTGCATGCAAGAGTACTCATCCTGATCGTCGTAATAATCAGGCTCCACCTCGGGAGTCACGCCATTATCTGAAATCAAGACAGATCTGGTTGGGTTTAAAACACCGTCCCGTAACGTGGGAGTGAGTGATCAACTCAGTGGAACAATAAAGCATAGGTTAACATGTTATCAATTCAGTCAAGCAGTAATGATAAAGCAGTAAATCACACATTCTTAAGTATTGTTGTTAATGTAAGAATGGTATGGATGTATAATGCATGCCCTCACCTATGCTCCCTCAACGACTTCATCTCATGTTTGCTCATGACAACACTGCCTCAGTACTTGACCTGCATCCCCTGAACGCACACGTAATGCGGTGCATGCACATGATTACCAAGTTCTTATTAGTCCTTTTCATACAGCAGGATTGGAAACTAAGGTACCTCCCTTATATTTCCCAAACAATGATCCATCTAGGGTCGTCAATCCTAGTTAATCATATACGATAGGCAAGTTCAGGCCACTACCACCAACACCCTACCAACTGACAGTCTATTTTTGAAGGCTCGTCACCAACCCGACTGGGGACCACAGCCAGGCTGTGCCGGGATAGGCCTATTTTATACTCGAGGTCACTCCACCAATGCCCTATTAACTGGTAGTCTATTTTCGAAGGCTCGTCGCCAACGCGACTGAGGACCACAGCCAGGCTGCACCAATGGAGGCCGACAACTCGAATACAGTGTCCCATACCACCGTATTCGGTTCACGAGTTTGGGTTGCTCACTGGTCACTACGAGGAGGCTCGTCGCCCCAGCGTAGGCAGACAACTCGACCACGGTGTCCCAGACCACCATGTTCGGCTCATGAGTCTTTGCGGATCGAGGTACCAAGGTTAAACGAGATTTCACTGGTGAGTTTGGTACCTTAGGTTCAAGAAGTAGCGTCCATACATGGTGAACATACAATGGCGTATCGGGTTACTTGACAAGCTCGACTAGCACGAGCGCACATTGCACCGATCGACATGAAGTGCATAAGCACTTCGTGTAGCCTAACCACTGCCGACGACCAACACACGACTCGGGTTCGTCAAACACGTCCTACGTGGTGAATGAATTTCAGCCACGACTTCAAGCCTATTACCGATTGGCTGGACTATAACATAGCCTCAATCACATTCAATCCATAACCAGAAAGCATGTATAATAGTCAAAGCAGAATTACCAAAGTAATTCAAACATGTTAACAAGCATGTTATAAAGCACAATGCAAGCAGAAAATACAAACATATACATTTCATAAGTAAGCGATTAAACTAAACAACTTGCATGGAGGAAATCATATACATCGCTAAGGTATTTTGAGAATCCTATCTCAACACCTACCTAAAGCACTATCTCCTAATTACTTACTCATACAGACATTGTTATCAAACACTTATACTACACCTATCAACCTACATGACATATGTCGATTTTTAACATGTACTTGGACAAATCCTTCCGACAAGGAGTTGTCACATACACAATCATCATGTACTATCATCCCATAGCCGCGGTAGGCAAAAATCATGATTTCATATTCATGTAGTCATTTCAACAAACACTTAGACTACACCCTCCATCATACATAGTATATATTAGTTATCATACATATTAGGGCAAATCCTTTCGTCAAAGGGTTATCGCCTATACGACAATCATATATCCATGACTGTTAGTCATGGCAAGCACGAATGCAAACTCTATACTCATTCAGTCATTTTTACAAACACTTAAGCTACACATAGTAACATACACAACGTATGTTGATATAACATGTATTAGGGCTAATCCTTTCACCCAGAAGTTGATACACATACAACTAGCATACATAGACAACAATTAATCATGGCAAGCACAAATCCGTATTTCATACGTATACGATATTTTCTAAAAATACAAGGAATATAGTATATTCAACATAGTTAATGTATATCTGAAAAACGAAACGGACAACACTTTGTACATGTGTAATAGCATCCACGTCAGCAATATATCATTAACTGACATTGAAAGCCTTGAAAACCATAACCTATACGTTTAAAGTCCACACCTTATGCCGTAGAAGCGAGTAACGGACTCAGTTAAACACCAAGTCGTTATTAACGGTAGAACGACAACTATGACATGAAATAGGTTAGCTATTTCATCACTTCCACTAGTTAAATCTCTAGAACTGATTAGGGTTAGGTTTTCTTTCCCGAAAACGGAATCAAAATCACCGGAAAAGTGATACGGTAATGATGGATCGGCACGTAGACTAGGAGGATAGAGCAACAGGATTCTCCTCCCACTTCTCTCACACTTTCTCTCTCTTTACTCTCTTCTCTCTCCAAGGTCTTTCTCAAATTCGTATGGAGTGAATGAGACAGGGTTTAAGGTCCTTATATAGGCCTAAAATTGTCGGAAATAGGCCCAGGGCCAAGGTATACTTAGGTTATGTCCAAAGGGCATATGTTTCAGCTCAACGGAGCACTTCCGGAGCCCCCCCTTGAGCCAAAGGTCGGACGTAAGCTCCCTGACCATGGATCTAGGTCAAGTTAAGTTTTCAGTCCAGTCGGGTTCCCAGATCACACGTGGCAGACCAGTTTCAGTTCAACGGTCACCGGAACTCGATCAGGGTTACAAGTGCACTGCCATATGTATGAAATTTCTCCTGATTCGAGGGTGTATTTGGGTCAGATTCTGACGGTCTGATTGCTTATATCAGGCCCGTAAGCGACAAGTCTCAAATTACTTAAATTTAGATATTTATTCCTAAAATATCCACGTTTCTCACACACTTCACTCCGGGCTCAAGCGAATTGCCCCAGGACACTATCTGGATTTGATTTCTGAGATGGTTGTCAAGCCCAGCAAGGCGGTCCTAATTCTATAACTTCGTATTATTCAAACTTTCGATGTGCGGTCCAGATCCGATACGGAATTTCAGTGTACTCCCAAGAGCAACTGGGTAATGAGATTGATCCTAGATTTCAGGGTAACCTATCATCAATGAATCTACAAGTTTTGGGTCTTGCAGATCGTATTTAAAGTGGATCAAGCGGATTTCGTAGCTAATCTAGTTTAACACTTAGTTAATTTTGTCTAATTCTAAAGGATTTAATCCTGAATGATTTCTGCTTGAGGTAGTACTCGGGTCTTTGTACGGATTTTTCTAGGACGTTACAATCTACCCCCATTAAAGAAAAATTTCGTCCCCAAATTGTCTAAGGGTAATAAGTAAAGGTTTTTGGTTAGTTCTGTTGGTTTCAGGTTCATATACATGTTAGGGTATATAACAGCTACACTAGCCTAGCTCATATCGGTCTACCCCCCTTTAAAGTTTCTACCTTTGAGGTTTGAAGATAAATGTCCAAGTCAGTACTATCGTGCTAAGTGTCTGATGTTAAAGTTTACCTAAGGGTGGTATGTTCTACCATTTCTAATTGGGCTAATACGGAAAGTCAGTTGTGGTAGGCTCGAACCCGATACGTCGATTGTCCGCCTGACCAGGGCAGACAACACATTGTATCCCTTCATAATCCTGATGGATCCTGGTCTTCTGATCGATCAAACAGTAGTCCTTTGGTAACCACCCAGGATTAAGAATTGAGTTAAGCCTCGAATGCCTCGTACGAATGTGGTTCTGAAATTCTGAAATCGGATCATCCTAAGTATTTAAGGAGTATTATAATTCGCTAGGAGGTTCAAGCCTCATGTCTATAAGGTTGTCCTTTGGATCTTGTTCAACGAGAGTTCTTGTTTAACCTATGTTTAACTTGGTGCATAATAAGTTCTTTCCTGGTGCTCATAGTCAAAAGACTATACTAGAAGGGTTTTCGATCTCCTAATATTATAGTTGTATGTCACCATTTCAATTGTACGGCTAGGGGGTTATGATCAGATTTGCACTTTGGTTTCATTAACTTCGGAAGGTAGGGAAGAGTCGAGAGTCCTAAAATATTGTAGAAGTTTGGAAATGCTAGCAACATAAGGCCGTAGGAAGGGAAAGAAGAGGGACATCTCCTTGACGTGGTATGAACCTTAGATTTACAAGGGTAATAAGAAACTTATAATATTTTACTGTAGTTCGCCTCTAACATGAGCCTACGGGGTATTGGACTACGAAACTCACTCCTACTCAAGGGTTCTAATTTAATTGTACAAAAACAACTATATATATATATATATATATATATATATATATATATATATATATATATATATATATATATATATATATATATAATCAAATCTAATCGCAGGATAATTCTTAGTATGATTATAAATAATTCCTAAATAGACACCACATACTAAACTTTAATAGGAAAAGATATGACCAGCCTATTGGCAACTCGAAGTTGTAGAAATTCTTCGTTTCAACCCTTCTATTATTTACAACATATTTGTCATCTCTAGTTACCATGTTATTTTTATAATCCTTATAGTAATCCATTGTTATTCTTTCATACAAATTGGTTTAATACTTGCAGCGTACTTTCTTTCCTTCGACGACTTCATTACTGACCTTCTAAGGAAGATCCAGCTCCTATTTAGTGACCTAACCTTACGTATAACCGGGATCAATTTCCTTCGACCATGGGTCGGTGGGCTATTAGTCCACTAGCATCCGTCACGCCTATGAACGGGTAGACTATCAAGTTAATACACACCGTTCTGCTTCCTAAGTCTATCGGGCAATCCTTACTAAGTTTGGTGGTATCGGAAAAGGTCCTTGTCACGATAAGGACACCCAACACATCATAGGGGTAGTGTGCAATCCCAAACGCTTGACTGTGGAGTATGACACTTATTAAAATAGTCTACCCAATGACTACCAATAGGAATACAGGCGTACCTTGACTACGGGCAGAGACCCCAAAGGTCAAAGGCGCTGCAGTTGTTGACTCAGGTGCTTCAACTGCAAGTGCATGCACGCGGGCTTGTTGAGGATAGTTTGGTTGTGCTGTCATAGGTCTTTGAGGCGGCCTATTCTGAGGTACAGGTGGTCGGTAAAATGGTTGCACTGGTGATGCAGATCGTAGAGGTGGAGTCGCTATATCACGTGGTGTCCGACGGTCGTTCTTCTGAGGTGGCGTGACACCGTTATCTTTCATCTTGGTGAAAAAGAAGGGGTCAGTATGTCCGCCTTTATCGCAATATGTACACCGATGTTTCGCTCGCCTTT
The DNA here is from genome assembly GCA_021015155.1 of Magnolia officinalis. Classification (NCBI taxonomy): domain Eukaryota; kingdom Viridiplantae; phylum Streptophyta; class Magnoliopsida; order Magnoliales; family Magnoliaceae; genus Magnolia; species Magnolia officinalis. The sequence goes on along the minus strand of JAJHSJ010000467.1, from coordinate 19,587 downwards.
GTTGGGTCGGAGGAGCCATGGGCCTGGGAGGCAAGTCTACACGTGACCTCTTACCTAGGACTGGTCGGTCCTGTGATTCGGGCTGAGGCGTCAGGCCCATTGGTATACGTGTCTGAGAAACTTTGTCTCCATCTCGTTCGGCTCGCAGAGACGCGTTGACTAGCTCGACATAATTGGAAATACTAGCGCAACATGTCTTAGTGCGGATATCGGACAACAACCCATCTGGAAAACGCCACATTTTCATCAGTTCATCTGCTAGTATCAAAGGACCGTATCTGTCTAGCTCCGTGAACCTGTTCTCGTACGCTGCCACTATCATGCCCCCTGTCGGAGGTGCAAAAACTCATTCTCCTTCTCGTGTCGGTACGTCTGGGGATAGTACTTCTCATGAAAGCGAACTCAAAATCTCCCCAGGTCCATATATAGCCAACCGCAACTGTCCGTAATACACTATCCCACCACAGGCTAGCCTCTTTTTCAAACATAAAGGTGGTCAACTCGATCTGTTCCTGCTCGATACAATGTAGCATCCTCAGCATCTTGGAGATGCGGTCGAGCCAATATTCAGCCTCCTCGGGTCTGTAAGAACCCGTAAAGGTAGGAGGCCTCAAGCGCTGGAATCGTTCGAGTAGACCACACGTACCCAGATTCCCCGTAGGGTATGTAGCAGGTGCAAGGGGAGGCACACCCTCATCCTGAACAAAAGGCCCTACAGTCTCAGCAGGGCATACAAATGGTGAAGGTGGAGTCGCACTTCCACCCTTAGATAGAGCCCCTGCAATAGTAGCTAGGAGCTGTTGTTGCTGCTGGTGCATCATCGTCATCAACTGCTCCAACCTATCCGTAGGTGGGGCTGACTGAGGCACATGCTGCGTCGACGTTGACGCACGGTTCTGCTTAGGAACCGATAGTGTAACAGGTGGCACCATAGGAGGTGTCATCTGTGTCGGCCCAGTGGCAGGGTCAATGGCCTGCTGAGAATCCGGCATGGCAGTGTGGGTCAGGCCCAAACTAGGGTCCATCTGGCAATCACTCAGGGAAGATACTCCGTCAATCGGATCGCCAAAAGTGAGACGCGCCGCAACCCGTGCAGCCTTAGGTGGCATTCCCTATATTCAACATATGGTACAACCCAGGTTAGATTCAGCATACTCACAAACACTTTTACACAGCATTTATACAAAGACTAAAGCAACTTCATGCATTTCATTTACCAAAATTGTCATAATACATGAAACACAGTGTTACATGAATCATGACAGAAGATGCATGTGAGCTAATACAACCAAAACTTAAAACATTTAAAACATGCTACCAACTACTATACCACTAGGCCTATCAACATGAAAACACAAAGATCCTATCACAGACACAAAACAAGCCACAGGGCGACGGCATGGATGACTAGGCATCCGAGTCTGGCGACGGAGGAGGGGCACCCTTATCCTGCAAGTAGCACAGGATAGACTTCAACGTGCGAGTCACCTTCTTGAACTTATGCTTCACGAGGCCTCGAAGATCCATAATATCTTGTCGTAGGACAGCCTGACCCTGACGCAGGATAGCATGATCTTCCTCAAGTCGAGCTATACGAACATCCCTAACAGCCCGATCAGTGTCCTGCTCCGGTGGCATAGGAGGGGATCTCTCCTCCATATCCTGGGCTTCCTCTTCTTCCTCGCTCTCTTCCTCTTCTATCTCTTCCCTACTTTCCTCTTTGCTTTCGTACTCCTCACTAGCCGTCTAATCCTCACTCTCATCAAGTCGGGCTTGTCGTTGCCATGGCCCGATTTCCATCTGATTGAGAGTGGCTTCATTAATGAAATGTTGAGGCACTGGGAGTTCTGCACTAAGACTGTAGCCGAACTCGCGTGCAATCTTGCATATAAGTCGGCCGAAGGGAAGCGAATCAGTCCTTCTAGTTGAGCGTGCGGTCAGAACGATCTGTCGCAGAACATACATGGGCACGCACAACTTCTCTCCCTGTCCCGCCTGGTATAGAAAGTCGACCATCAGGTGCGTACACTCATTGCGATTGCTCACCTAAGATAGACGTTAAACATGCAGATGTGGTGAAGTAGGTGGAAATCATCCTTCATGTTTGACGCTAGGAGGTTATTGTTGGGCTGTCACTCAACCAGTTGACCACAAAGGAAACGTGTACGACGATCCCTTTCACGTGCACTCTTCAGATTCGTCTCGCTCGCGTGAACTTGGCCAATAGATATCCCCATGAGTCGAGATATCAGGCCGGCGTCAATTATGGCCTCCCGCCCTCATATCGAGGGAATCTTGAACTGCAAGGGATTCAGCGTCGGCTCTTGAATATGGGCATAAAATGCATGGATAGTACCCGCATTCGCACGAGATGTTCCCTCGAACACAGGGCCCCAACCGGCCTCATTCAGGCGCTCCAACAACAGATACTCGCCAAAGATTCGCCCATCCACATGAGCTTCAAAGAGAACCCTGCGGCCCTCATATCTTCCATGGGACAACTCCGTCAATAAAGCTTTCGGGAGAGGAGCCTGGAGATCGAGGTCCCATTTAGTGTGCACCTCGCGGTCAACACTCGTGCTTGTGGTGGCGTCCCGCGGTCTTCTCGAACGAGTAGGGCGGCTAGTCCCGGCTTCATCCACGACACCTTTCCTCTTTCCCATGAGGGAAAGAATGGTGAAAAATGAGAAAATGGCCTCAATAACTTCGAAGAGGGCCATGGAGGAAGTGAAGAAAAAGGAAGAAAGGGATGGAGTCGTTAGGTCTCCACGGATTTGAGCCTCCAAGGGGCGTGTAAAGGCTCAAATGGAAGGAAATGAAGAGGGAAAATGAAAAAAGAGAATAGGTAGTGGGTGTACACGAATTTGAGCCTCAAATGGGGGATTCAAGAGCTCAAATCGGAGAGAATGGAGAGGGTAGGCAGCTGTGGTAGAGAGATTCCGAATGTGTGGTGGTGGTGGTGCAAGAAAATGAAAAAAAAAAAAAAGAGGTTGGAGGGGCGATTTTTGTGAAAAATCAGAAGTTTACAAGAGAAAGGAGAGCTTGGGAGGGTGATTTGTGAAGTAGGGGTGTGTTTGGGAGAGTTTTAACCGAAAAACTCTGGACAGGTGGGCCACACAACCCCCAACATGCCATCGGCCCGAGCGGCCCGCCCGGCCTGGCCCATTAGTCGGCGAGGCCTCGCCGAATCGGCGAGCCCCTCGCCGGTCTCTGGACTATTTGGCCAAAGCTCGCCCATGGGGTGAGCTCCTCCTGCCCCCTGGGTCCCAAAAAGGTGTGGGGCCCACTCTGGGTCCCCCTAGATTTGCATGGTTAGGCCCCCTACTCTGTTTTGCTTCATTTTGGGTCCTCTCGGGTGTTTTCTGATGCATAGCTGCATCAGTACATTATTGAGGGCTGGGATGGGGTGATTTACTGTCTAAACCCATCGATAGATGGTCTAGGATAGGTCTGGGGTCACCTCAAGCGGTCAAGGAGGTGAACGGACTCGATCTCGGCGATCGATTTCGATGAACTTCTCCAATTAGCGAAACTGGAAAATCTTACTTTTGTTTCTAGATTTTTTTCGCACCCACATAAGTTGATTTTGCGACAGCGTAAGGTGTTTAACCATAACCCAGGTCCCGGTTTAATCCAAATCATGCTCTGATACCAACTTGTAACGCCCTGAAAATTGGGGGTCGAGTAGCAACTTAACTCCCGAGTTCCAAAACATCACTTATGCAACATATATGCTTATAATTTAATGTTGTCTGTGTTAGTGCATTAATAATGAGTGGGATTATACCAAAACAGTAATTCATACTCCAGATCAGTTGTAAAACGCAAGCGGAAGACTGAGAAATATAAATAAACGTATGCAAATCAAAATATCAGAATCGGTCTCCAGAGTATGAATATAACACTGAGTCACTGTGTACTTGAAATATTACATGTGATGTTACAAAAGTCAAAAGTATCAAAAATAGTTCAACTGAGATAACACCCTGTAGCCCCGCCAAACAGGGGAGCCTATTCGAATCCATCAGAGAACTGCATCCAAGAGTACTCATCCTGATCGTCGTAATAATCAGGCTCCGCCTCGGGAGTCACGCCATCATCTGAAATCAAGATAGAGTCTAGTTGGTGTTTAAAACACCGTCCTATAACATGGGAGTGAGTGATCAACTCAGTGGAACAATAAAGCATAGGTTAGCATGTTATCAATTCAGTCAAGCAGTAATGATAAAACAGTAAATCACACATTCCTAAGTACTGTTGTTAATGCAAGAATGGTATGAATGTATGATGCATGCCCTCGCCTATGCTCCCTTAGTGACTTCATCTCACGTTCGCGCTTGACAACATTGCCTCAGTGCTTGACCTGCAACTCTTGAACGCACACGTAATGCGGTGCATGCACATGATTACCAAGTTCTTATTAGTCCTTTTCATACAGCAGGATTGGGAAAACTAAGGTACCTCCCTTATATCAATTCTCAAACAATGATCCATCTAGGGTCGTCAATCTTAGTTAATCACATACGATAGGCAAGTTCAAGTCACTACCACCAACACCCTACCAACTGACAGTCTATTTCGAAGGCTCATCGCCAACCCGACTGGGGACCACAGCCAGGCTGTGCCGGGGTAGGCCTATTTTGTACTCGAGGTCACTCCACCAATACCCTACCAACTGGCAGTTTATTTTCGAAGGATCGTCGCCAATGCGACTGGGGACCACAGCCAGGCTGCACCAATGGAGGCCGACAACTCGAATATAGTGTCCCATACCACCGTATTCGGCTCACGAGTTTGGGTTGCTCACTGGTCACTACGGGGAGGCTCGTCACCTTAACGTAGGCCGACAGCTCGACCATGGTGTCCCATACCACCATGTCCGGCTCATGAGTCTTAGTGAATCAAGGTACCAAGGTTAAACGGGATTTCACTGTTGAGTTTGGTACCTTAGGTTTAAGCAGTAGCGTCCATACATGGTGAACATACAATGGCGTATCGGGTTACTTGACGAGCTCGACTAGCACGAGCGCACATTTCATCGATCGACATGAAGTGCATAAGCACTTCGTGTGGCCTAACCACTGCCGACGACTAACACACGACTCGGGTTCGTCAAACACATCCTACATGGCGAATGAATCTCAGCCACGACTTTAAGCCTGTTACCGATTGCCTGACTATAACATAGCCCCAATCACATTCAATCCGTAACCAGAAAGCATGTATAATAGTCAAAGCAGAATTACCAAAGTAATTCAAACATGTTAACAAGCATGTTATAAAGCACAATGTAAGCAAGAAATACAAACATATACATTTCATAAGTAAGCGATTAAACTAAACAACTTGCATGGAGGAAATCATATACATCGCTAAGGTATTTTGAGAATCCTATCTCAACACCTACCTAAAGCACTATCTCCTAATTACTTACTCATACAAACATTGTTATCAAACACTTATACTACACCTATCAACCTACATGACATATGTCAATTTTTAACATGTACTTGGACAAATCCTTCCAACAAGGAGTTGTCGCATACACAATCATCATGTACTAGCATCCCATAGCCGCGGTAGGCAAAAATCATGATTTCATATTCATGTAGTCATTTCAACAAACACTTAGACTACACCCTCCATCATACATAGTATATATTAGTTATCGTACATATTAGGGTAAATCCTTTTGTCAAAGGGTTGTCACCTATACGACAATCATATATCCATGACCGTTAGTCATGGCAAGCACGAATGCAAACTCTATACTCATTCAGTCATTTTTACAAACACTTAAGCTACACATAGTAACATACACAACGTATGTTGATATAACATGTATTAGGGCTAATCCTTTCGCCCCAGAAGTTGATACACATACAACTAGCATACATAGACAGCAATTAATCATGGCAAGCACAAATCCGTATTTCATACGTATACGGTATTTTTTACAAATACGAGGAATACAGTATATTCAACATAGTTAACGTATATCTGAAAAATGAAACGGACAGCACTTTGTACATGTGTAATAGCATCCACGTCAGTAATATATCATTAACTGACATTGAAAGCCTTGAAAACCATAACCTATACGTTTAAAGTTCGCACCTTATGTCGTAGAAGCGAGTAACGGACTCAGTTAAACACTAAGTCGTTATCAACCGGTAGAACAGCAACCTATGACATGAAATAGGTTAGCTATTCCATCACTTCCACTAGTTGAATCTCTAGAACTGATTAGGGTTAGGTTTTCTTACCCGAAAATGGAATCAGAATTGCCGGAAAAGCGATACGGTAGTGATGGATCGGCACGTAGAATAGGAGGATAGAACAATAGGAATCTCCTCCCACTTCTCTCACACTTTCTCTCTCTTTAGTCTCTTCTCTCTCCTAGGGTTTTCTCAAATTCGTATGGAGTGAATGAGAGAGGGTTTAAGGTCCTTATATAGGCCTAAAATTGTCAGAAATAGGCCTAGGGCCAATGTATACTTAGGTTATGTCCAAAGGGCATTTTTTCATCTCAACGGAGCACTTCCGGAGCTCCCCCTTTAGCCAAAGGTCGGACGTAAGCTCTCTGACCATGGATCTAGGTCAAGTTAAGTTTTTAATCCAGTCAGGTTCCCAGATCACATGTGGCAGACCAGTTTCAGTTCAACGGTCACCGGAACTCGATCAGGGTTACAAGTACACTGCCATGTGTATGAAATTTCTCCTGATCTGAGGGTATATTTGGGTCAGATTCTGACGGTCTGATTGCTTATATCAGGCCAGTAAGAGATAAGTCTCAAATTACTTAAATTTAGACATTTATTCCTAAAATATCCGCGTTTCTCACACACTTCACTCCGGGCTTAAGCAAATTGCCCCAGGACAGTATCTGGATTTGATTTCCGAGATGGTTGTCAAGCCCAGCAAGGCGGTCCTAATTCTATAACTTCGTATTATTCAGACTTTCGATGTGCGGTCCAGATCCGATATGGAGTTTCAGTGTACTCCCAAGAGCAACTGGGTAATGAGATTGATCCTAGATTTCAGGGTAACCTAGCGTCAATGAATCTACAAGTTTTGAATCATGCAGATCGTATTTAAAGTGGATCAAGCAGATTTCATAGCTAATCTAGTTTAGCACTTAGTTAATTTTGTCTAATTCTTAAAGGATTTGATCCTGAATGATTTCTGCTTGAGGTAGTACTCGAGTCTTTGTACGGATTTTTCTGGGACGTTACATAAGCATACTCTCATGTTCTTGCTCAAGGTGGAAAGAAATCACCACCGGGTATGTCTTGTCTTGATCTAAATAGACATATTTAAGATTAGCGGGCAAAGGTTTTAGGTCAAGCTTTGGTGCTTTTAGGCTAGACGGTAGAGGCACTGCATCGGTTTGGGGAAATTTCTCAAATTGTGGCCTCCACTGGTTAACTTCAAGTACCAGTGCAATATCAAGCATGACATTCATCTCCCTAATCATGTCATCATCCAAATTGTAGGAGTGTGCCAAGCCTGTCTTTATAGGTCAGAGCATAAGGTCATCAGAGCTCTATCTTCCACGACAAAGTCTATCATATTAATGTCGTGGGCCTCGTCATCTTCCTCTGTCGTCTACTCATGTTGAAAAAGATATTGAGCTCCAACGTCATATTTTTAAAAGACAAATTCATGACCCATTCCTGCAATTGATGATAGCGTTGGATGTAGCAAGGAACAGGCGGCTAAGTATGACAGGGATTTGAGTGCTCATATCTACAATGGGCTGAGTATCCAAGACGATAAAATCTACTGGATAGTAGAATTTGTCAACCTGGACCAACACATCCTCAATCATCCCCCTCGGTACACGAACTGAGCGATCAACGAGTTGTAATGTGGTTCGGGTGAGTTTTAATTTACCTAGACCCAGTTGTTTGTAGACCGAGTAAGGGATCAGAATTACGCTCGCCCCCAAGTCAAGAAGTGCGTTCTCAATTTGATGATTCCCAATTATACAAGTGATAGTTAGGTTACCAGGATCTTTATATTTTTGTGGCACATTTTGTTTGAGAATGACACTCACTTTTTCTGTCAGAATTTATTTATTTTTGATACTTTGCCACCTCTTGGTTGTGCATAAGTCTTTTGGAAATTTGACATATGAATGAATTTATTTCACAACATCCAGAAGAGGGATGTTGACCTTCACTTGTTTCAACACCTCTAGAATATCCTGTGAGTTGGCTAGCGGTTTTGGTGCAATCAACCATTGGGGGAATGGAGCAATTGGCTTGCTTTGAGGTTCTGGTTCTAACCCAAGTGAGGCAATGCTAGGTCTATCATCCGTGTCTTCTTCCAGGTCCTTAGACTTTTCAGCCCTTACCGGAATAAATTTGTCAATTGTCTTTCCACTCCTAAGAGTAGTGATAGACTTAATTTGCTCCATCTGATTTGATGAGCTTGGGTCACTAACTTCACATTGCGGTTTTGGATTAGGGAGAGGTTGGGTTGGAAGCATCCCTTTCTCCCTACTCGTTAAGTGTGCCTCAATCCTTTGAATGGGTTTGTTAAGGTCTTGAAAAGCCTGTAATGGATTTGTTAAGGTCTTGGAAAGCCTGTAACTGAAATTGGGATGGTTCCTCCATTTGGGATTGTATGTATTTGAAGTGGGTACACTGAAAGGTCTTTTGTAATTGTTCACGGCATTTGATTACTCATTCAATACCTCTTGAAAAGTAGGTATGGTTGGACAATTTTTAGTTGTATGTATATTGTAAGCACAAATACCGCGAACAACTTCCTTAGCCTTATCCTTCTTAAGTTTCATGACCTCTATTTTTCTTGTGATGTTAGCCACTTTGGCATTTATATCATCTTCCTCTTTCAAAACATATATTCTGCCCCTCTCCTTTGATTGAGTAGGCTTAGAAGTGGTGCTAGGTCTTTTGGAGATATTCCATGATTGTGCATTTTTAGCAAGTTTGTCAAAGTAATTCCACACATCATTGACATTTTTGTTCATGAATTCCCAATTGCACATTGTCTCGACCAATTGGCGCATGAAAGATGACAGTCTATCGCAGAATAAATTTGTTATGCGCCATGTTTCGAAGTCATGTTGTGGGCATGAACTGACAAGATCCTTAAACTGATCCCAACAATGGAAGAATGTCTCATCTTCCTTTTGGGGGAAGTTCATGATCGACTTTCTGATGGTGTTCGTCTTATGGTATGGGAAGAATTTCTTTATGAACTCCCTTGTCATGTCGTTCCATCTACCAATGGATCATGGACGTAGTAAATGCAACCACATCTTAGCCTTTTCTTTTAAGGAGAAAGGAAAGAGTTTCAGCCTGATCGTGTCCTCAGACACATTAGGAAAGTATAAGATGGTTATTATCTCATCAAACTCTTTCATGTGTAGATTTGGACTTTCATATTCAAGTCCATGGAACTTTGGAAGGAGTTGGATTACCCCTGGCTTAATATCCATATTCCCTGTATTTTCTGAAAAAATCATATAGGAAGGTGTACTCACCCCTACCAGTTATAAGAAATCTCATATGGTATGAGGTGGGGGTGTGTAACAACCTGACCAACATTGTACGATATTGTCCGCTCTAGGTCCCACTGGACCTGCACAATTTTGTTCTTAGGATTTCCCCCAAAAGGTCTCATACAAGGAAGGTCCGAACCACACATATAACCACCATTACTTTGACAGCGCTTTATGGGACAAGTTCAACACCCCACTACGTACACAGTAGCCTGCCAACCACTGGCAGCTCGCCCAGGCCATTAGGCCCTACCCACATCAGCGTCCACCCACGTGTGCCCGCCCACATGTTCAACAGTGACGGGGCGTCACAATATCCCCCACTGAGGGCAGAGCTGAACCTGGCTCTGATAGCATTTGTAATAGCCCGACCGACATTGTACGATATTGTCCGCTCTGAGTCCCACTGGACCCGCATGGTTTTGTTCTTAGGGTTTCCCCCAAAAGGCCTCATACAAGGAATGTCCTAACCACACATATAACCACCATTACTTTGGATAGCGCTTCCAATGTGGGACAAGTTTAACCTCCCACTGCGTACACTGTAGCCTGCCAACACAGTAGCCTGCCAGTACAGTAGCCTGCCAACCACTGGTAGCTCGCCCAGGCCATTAGCCCCCGCCCACATCAGCGTCTGCCCACGTGTGCCCGCCCACATGTGCAACAGTGATGGGGCGTCATAGGGTGTGTTATGCACCTCATTCTCATCCCGAATTTCCTCAACTGGAGATTAAGGCTGATTTGTAGGTTGATTTACAACCATCACTTCTATTGACTTTGAGGATCTCTGGTGGTGTTTAATCCTGTGATGGATAGGTAACCCTTCAACCAATCCTCCTTCACTTAAGAGACATCGAGTGTTGTCATGAACCCACTTGGGCATGAAACACTCGAAGCCCTCAAGTTACTAAACCTAAACCTAAGAAAGAAAACTAGAGAAACTAAAATAAATAAGAGATTTAAAATAAGAGAGAGAATTAGAAAGAGGTTACCGGATTGGAGATTGCCATATTAGAATCCTACAAAACAAAAAACCAAGTTAGATTCTAAAAATAAATTCAGAAAAATCCTAACTTAGAAACAAAACAGAAAGTTAATCCTAATCTTAACCTAATTCTAAACTAATTAAATTCAGAAAAGTGCAGCCGTAGTCACCGGCAACGGCGCAAAAAACTTGTTCACAACCCCAAGTGTAGGGTCACAATGTAGTAATAATCTCGGCGAGACTGATGTCGAATCCACAGGGACTAAACTTGTACGTTTCTGAAAAGAACTAGAACTAAAAGAAGAACAAGATCTAAATTTGAATTTTGGAATAGTTGAAAGTTAATTGTGAATAATGTAATTGAAACTTGTAAATTTAAAGGTGAGAACTAGGGTGCCAAGGATCCACTTGTAGCTATTAAGATTCTACCGTATTTGATTCAAGAGGTCCAACTGGAATCAGAGTCCAATCTTATCCAGTTAGAGAAAGAGATGGTCAATTCTCTGAACTTCTCATTAATCTAGCCTCAATGGAAGAGAACTGTGAAGATTGTAAGGAATTTTGTCACCCAACCATGCCCAGGAGATGATGACAAATAACAGGATTTACCAATTCCATAATCTCAAATAGAAAAAGAAGATATACAAAGCTATTGTAGTGTTCATTGTAATTTGAGTCACAATAAACCATAGAAAACTGAAAATATTCCTTAAAATCAACTAGAAATCAATGGAGTTCAATAAAAACATGAATCAAAGAAAATTAAACATCTCAATCACGCTACAAGCTTCACCTCTTAGCCCTAGCTAAGAGGTTTAGCCAATCATAGACATGGTTGAACTAAGAACTCTTAAACAAAACATAAAAACAAGTAAGGAAGAAGAAGAAAGACTCTTGGCAATGGCTCTCTACCCTTTTTCTCCACTCCTTAAACCCTAGATGATACCTAGGAACATTATATGGACTCCTATTTATAGTTGTGAAGCTCCACCTTACGCACCGACTTAGAATTTTTGCAATCCGATCGCGAAAGCATCTTAATTTACCCAGCCGCGTTACACATCGGTCGGAACGAAGTCGAATCCAAAGTCAAGTCTGAATTTGAAAAGGATTCTGTTTCAGCAGTTGCCCGATTTCAGTTGGACCGAACTTAAGTTGTCGGTCGGACCGAATTAATCCTCGGTTAAACTGAATTAACTCCAAAATTCATCGTTCTTTGTTGGAGCTTTCTGTGCACCTTCGGTCACCCCGAATCATCTATCGGTCAAACTAAATTAGCTTTTGAATTTCATTGTTGGTTGTTGGACTATTTTGTGCGATTTCGGTCAGACCGAATATGGGTTCGGTTGGACCGAACTTGTCTGTTTTCTGTTACAAATTTTGTGATATTTCGAGTCCTTTCTTCAACTTTTGTACTTGGTTTCTTTAGATCTTTGGCATGTGAACTTTTCGTTCTTGGTCTTCTAAGATTTATCTTTCACCTTCATTATTCTTGAGCATTAAATCCATGCTTTTAACATTCTTTTCAATCCAAGCTCTCAGATTCACTTTGTAACACAAACATGCATAAGATATACCTTTAAGCCTTATCATGTTCATAAAACCAATATATAAATAGGGAAAATATGCAATATTTGACACTTAACATCGAGGTGGAGTTTCGTGGCTTGAGGTCACATGATCTTCCAAGCCACCATTTCGGTGTCAAACCAACAAGAACATGACACGTGGCCAATTCTCGATATTAAGGTTGAGTGACGCATGGGGTCGCGCCAAATGTCGAACTGGGGTAGTCAATAGGGCATTGTACGAAACCCACATTGATGGGTACACTCGAGGATCACCACGTGGCTCGCCTATATAAGGAAAGCCCTAATCGCTTCGAATGCCCATTTGCGTTTTTTCCCTTTACGATCGTCTTCCTTAACCCACAGAGGTGATTTCCTGTGACTGTGCTTTCCAACAACCGGGCGTGATTTCTTCCCCATTGAGCTCCATATTTTTACCCACCCCCTCATTTCTTTTTCCTTCCTTTGTCAGTAACTCTTAACATCTATAAAATCCACCATGTCTGACTCTTTGAGCTCATGGGAGGGGGCTTCCGGCGACGACAGTGGGGCGAGTAGCCTTCAAATGATGTCGAACCCACCGTCATCGTTGGTGATGATGGCTGATGCCGATTCTTGGTCGTTGCAGTCGTCAAGGGCGATAGAGAGGTCCCGGGTAGAGAGGCCGGTTAGGGTGGATCGTGGCTTGTCTAGCGAAGAGGATCTGAAGAAGTCCTCTGGCGAGGAGGGTTCGAGAGGTCCTATGCCCTCAACCTTTACTAAGGCGGAATTAGCTCGGAGTAGACTGGGGTATCACATTCTTGAGTCTATAATCCTCCGGATTCCCACGTCAGACGAGCTTTATGATCGTCCTCCAGAGGGAGCTGTTACCATTTTTATGTAGCCCTTTAATGCGGCCTTAGGCTCCCTCTGCAAGGTCTGGTAAGGCGAGTACTTGCTCGCTTGAACTTGGCTCTGAGGCAGATGATCTCTAATGGATGGAGGGCTTTGATCGGCTATGCGGTCTTATGGTCCGAGGTAGAGTAGCCCGAGCTTATCGTCGAGGAGTTCCTCCATCTATACCAGTTGAAGCCGAGCAAGTTTCACCCTGGCTGGTATTACCTCTCTATTTGGCGGGGGACTGGAGGAAGCCTCATCACTGACCCCCCATCATCCAATAAGAATTGGAGGGACAAGTGGTTTTGGGCCTCTGGATGTTGGGAAGTGGTCGACCTATCCTTGGATCAGCACTTGGTCCCCACAACATTTACCAAGCCAGGTGAGTATTCCTCGGACTTATTATCCTTGAGCTCTTCCTTGGTTGGTCAGTTTTCAAGTTTTCTTGACTTGTTTGCATATGTTTTCTGTCACAATTATTCCTAAGCACCCTTCCTTGCTAAAGGCTGGATCTCTCGCTCGGATCAGGGAAGCAAAAGCACTAGGGAAGGAGGAACGATCTTGGAGAGTACTTCTCCAACCTAAACTGCTGATTAAGTTAGGGCTTAGACTCGCCTTCACCGATAAGAGTTTTGGTAAGAACCCTGGCAGACCTTTAGGACTTAGAAAATTTTTAAGGAATTCCATAATTGAGTTTCTTCGTGTCGTGATACAAAAATACCTGAAGCTCGTCCTTTGCTAAGGCCTGCCTCCAAGCTCCAGGCGCCTTCCTTGGAGGAAGTAGTGGTGCCAAAAATGAAGAAGGCAAAGACCTCCTCAAAAAGCAAGGGGAAGGTCAGCCCCTCTTTCCCTGTTGTTGTGGAGGTCGGAGATAGGGAACCTACTGTGGAGCCTGCCCTTGATGCTGCTACTACAATGGTCAGGACGACTGTTCGGGAAGAGGCTTCTCCTGCTGAGGCCTAGGGAGCTACTGAGCCTTTTGCGAAGGCTCGGCCTATGGAGACCGAAGGGACTAGCTGCCCTTCAGGAGTCCAGGAGGAGGAATGTCGGGGCCTCCTCTGAGCTATTGAGGAGATCCTTCCTTGGGCGGATCGACACGTGTCCAAGGCAGAATTCCTTGGCTTGTTGGGCTCTCCCGCAAACTCGGTCCTCGCGTTTGCGGTGACGAGCCTTCTTAGGGTAAGTGTGTTTCCATAAATAGTTCATTTTTCTTCCTGATCATTCGACTTTACTCATTCTTTATTTTTCTTGGTAGCTTGCTCCTTGTATGCTGAAGGTGCATCATGACATCACTCAGCTATAAGGGAAAATATGCGAGACTGATCAGAAGCTCGCGCAGAAAGAATCTGAGGCTGCGCAATCCCAGGCTCGTGCTTCTTCTCTAGAGGCCGAGCTAGAGGCCACAAAGAAGCTTCTTGTAGAGGCTTCTGATAAGTCAGCTGGGCAGGAGGCTGAGCTAGAGGTGAAGCTCGAGGGTGCAGGGTCAAAGCTTGGGGAGATCAAAGCGAAGCTCCAAAAGATCAAGGTACAAACCCGAGCAGCTATTACCTTAGCTAGGGAGGATATTGTCAAAGAATACAAGTCTTCCTAGGCATACATGGATGACAAAAATTCTTTATACCGGCTAGGCTTCTCGAAGTGGGTCGAGACTATGAAGGAGGTCTTTTCAAAGTTAGGCCTCTCTGGCTTTGATGATACTGAGTCAAGCTCTAACGCATCTGGTGACGACGCAGCTCCCAAGCAGCCCCCGAGGTTTAAAGACCAACTTCTCTCGCTCTCTTTTTTGAATGTAGAACGATGTAAACATGCCCTTCGGGCTTTATCAATGAAAGTTACTCCTTTTTTGAGATAATGTGTTCATTCGTAGATTTTTCGAAGTTAAGTAGATCGCATCCAATAGATGAGTCAGATCTGGTAGATAGATTGGATTCGGTCAGGATTCGATAGATAGATCGAATCCTGTAGATAGATCAGACTTGGGTCAGATCTTGCAGTTAGGTCCAACCAAGGTCGGATCCTATAGATCAGACCTTGGTCGGTCCTGGTAGACATAGTGGACTTAATAGGAATCAGAATGCAACAGATCTTTATTAGTTCTATGTTGAGGTTGGTCAATATATAATAAACTTTGCGTTAATCTGCTAAGGGCGATAGATCTTAAGATGTTCAGCATTCCATGGATGAGGCAGGGGTTGACCATCCAGATCTTCCAGTCGGTATGAGTCGGGTCGGCTTGTACTCGTTACTACGTAAGGTTCTTCCCAGTCCTATTTTGGAAGGTTCTTCGAAGGACTAAGTCACTAGTTCGAAACCTCCTAATTTTCACCCTGGAATTGTAGAAATGCATCACTTGCTACTGGCGGATAACAGTTCGGATCTGAGCTTGTCCTCTCCTTTCCTCGTGAAGGTCGAGACTTAGTGCCATTAGGTCGGAGTTCATTTATTCGTCGAACGTCTCTGTCCGAGTTGTTGGTTGCCCGATCTATACTGGAGTGACTGCCCGTAATCTAAAGAAAAGGAGTTTCCCCAGTGGCCATTCGAGCAGTAGTTTGGTGTACCTAAAGGACTGTGGGGACTTCCTCGGCCCATGCTCCCTTGGCTTTCTTGAGCTTGCTTCCTAGGTGATGCTTGATGATTTTGTTGACTACTTCGACCTATTCATTTGCCTGTGGTGTTGTGGAGAAGAGTAGACATTGCGAATTCTGAGATTCTCGCACATTCCCTGAAATTGCTTGTTATTGAACTACTTTTCATTGTCGGAGATGATTGTTTGAGGAATTTCGAATCTGCATATGATGTTCTTCCAAACAAAGTTTATGATCTTTTACTTGGTTATTGTTGCCAGAGGTTTAGCTTTAGCCCACTTCGTGAAGTAATCGACCGTTACCATGGCAAACTTGGTCTGACCTTTGCCAGTTGTGAGAGGACTGATGATGTCGATTTCCCACTGGGTAAAAGGCCATGGTCCGGTCATAGGAGTGAGATCTTCAGGAAGCTGCCGACGCACATTCGTGAAGCGCTGACATTTGTCACACTTCTGAGCAAACTGTCAAGCATCAACCTGGTTGGTCAGCCAATAGTACCCCTGTCGAATAACCTTGTGAGCTAAGGGTCGACCTCCGGAGTGGTTTCAATAGATGCCCTTGTATGTTTCCCTTAAGACATATTCTACTTCATCTGGTCAAAGACTCCTAAGATAGGGGAGATAGAATCCTTTTTTATAAAGGATGTCGTTAAGTATAGTGTAGTGAGCCGCTTTAGTTCGCAGTCTACATGCTTCCATTTGGTCTTTGAGTAACTTGTTCTCTTTCAAGTATTCAACGATTGGATCCATCCAAGTAGGTTCCAAACTTACCGAAAGAATTGTGGTGAGATCGGCCTCGTTAACGATCAGTTTGGTAAGGAACTCGATTAGGACGGATCTTGGAATATCGTCTTCATCTGTAGTGGCTAGCTTTGCCAGCATGTCAACTTTGGAATTTTCCACTTGAGAATCAGAGTGATACTACATTTTTGGAATTTTTCAACCAATTCTTTGGCCTTCCGTAGATAGGCTTTCATGCGTTCTTTCTTGGCCTGATGTGCCTCTGCTATTTGATTGATGACCAACTGGGAGTCGTTGAAGACTTCAAGGAATTGAGCTCCTATAACGGCCATATCCTGAGTCCGACGAGTAAAGCTTTGTATTTCATTATATTGTTGGAGGCTTGAAATCTGAATCTCAACGCATATTGCATGCATGTACAATCTAGGGTTTCTAGGAGTATCCTAGGCCCACTTGCCTTAGAGTTGGATGAGCCGTCAACATATAGCGTCCATTTAGGTGGTCGAGATCAACTTGTGAACCATATGACTGACCTTATTGAACTCCCGGGTCAAGTTCTAACCTGGGTAGGTCGGTTTCTTGTCTGAGTGTAGGAGTTAGTTCGACGATAAAGTTTGCCATTGCCTATTCTTTAATGGTCATCCAAGGACGGTACTTGATATCGAACTCACTTAACTCGATCGCCATTTGGTAAGTCTTCTCGAAGCTTCGGTCTTTTGGAGCATTTAACGGAGTGGTTGATCAGTTAAGACGATGATAGTGTGAGCTTGGAAGTACGGTCGTAATCATCGGGAAGAGATAACCAAGGCTAGTGCTAGTTTCTCCAAGTTCGGGTATGTAGCTTTGGCCGAAATGAGGGCTTTTCTGACGTAGTATACCTGGAATTGCTTCCCTTCATGTTCTCTAATTAATGTCGAGCTAAATGCAACATCAGAAACGACTAAATATAGCAGTAGAGATTCACCTTACTCGGGTTTGGAGAGCAATGAAGGTGACCCAAGGTACTGTTTAAGCTTCTGGAAGGTCGTCTCACATTCTTCGGTCCTATTTACTACCTGTTTCCCTTTCAGTTGTTTGAAGAAGGGGAGACAATTGTCTTAGCTCGAGACACGAAGTGATTGAGTGCGGCGATCCTTCCTGTGAGTCCTTGAACGTCTTTGGTCATCTTTGGTGAATCCATGTTAAGCAGAGCTTTGATCTTCTTGGGATTTGCTTCAATTCCTCGTTGACTGACCAAGAAACCGAGGAATTTTTCCGAACTAACCCCAAAGGCACATTTGTTCGGATTCAACTTCGTCTTGTATTTTTAAAGGACGAGGAACATTTCCTTGAGATCAAAGATGTGATCTGTTGCCTTGATGCTCTTGACGAGCATATCGTTTACGTAGATTTCCATTATTCACCCTATTTGGTGGGAAAATATTTTGTTGACCAGCGACTGATAAGTGGCTCCAGTTTTTCAAACCAAACGGCATAACTTGGTAACAATAAAGACCTTTGTTGGTGACAAAGGTTGTCTTTGTCTCATCATATGGGTGCATTATAATTTGATTATAACCAGAATAAGCATCCATGAAGCTAAGTAGCTCGTGCTCGGCGGTGCTGTCAACAAGTTGGTCGATTCGAGGAAGGGAAAAGTTATCTTTGGGACAAGCCTTGTTCAGGTTTGTGTAGTCAACACAGACCCGCCATTTCCCATTGGCTTTCTTGACTAACACGATGTTGGCTATCCAATCTAGATAGTAGACTTCCTCAATGAACCCAGCTTTGAGAAGTTTGTCGACTTCTTCTCCGGTTACTGCATATCTTTCGGGGCCGAGCACACGGCACTTCTGCCGAATTGGTCGATAATTGAGGTTGACGTTCAAGCGATGCACAATGACTTTTGGGTCGATGTCGGGCATGTCTTCATACGACCATGCGAAGATGTCTGCATAACGCCAAAGGAGATCTACCATTCTATCCCATAATGGTGATGTCAAAGATGACCCGATTTGAACAGTTCCGGACGGGTCGGAGTTGTCGAGTGGAACTGGAATGAGATCTTCCATAAGGCAGCCTCGTTCTCTAGACTCTTCCTGTGGGTCCAAAGAAGTAATGGTCATTGTTTGGTGTGGAGTCCATAGTGCCATCGCGTAGCACAGTCGAGCTTTATGTTGATCTCCCTTTACGGACCCAATGCCCTGCTCAGTCAGGAATTTCATGACTAGGTGGTAGGTCAAGACCACAGCACGCAGGGCACTAAGAGATGGTTGGTCGAGGATCGCGTTGTAGACAGACGGACAGTCCACTACCAAGAAGTCGATCATCGTAGTTACCTGATTTTGTCCCTCTCCAGCTGAAAGTGGGAGCTATATCGATCCTTTCGATATGACTTGACCACCTTAGAAGCCGAGCAATGGATTTTTGACGGATCGGAGTCGAGACCGACCAACTCTCATCTTGTCAAATGCCTGTACGAAGAGGACATCAGCTGAAGATCTGGTATCCTCGAGGATTCGGAACACTTTACGATTGGCTATGGTAAGGGTAACCACAAGTGCATCGTCGTGCAGATGGTGCATTCCTCAGGCATCTTCTTCGGTAAAGGTCAGGCTATGAGCTTCCGCCTTTTGTTCTTTCGAAGCTCTGCCGATAATGAGGACCTCTTCTTCGGAATGACCAATACTCCTCGTGTGATCCTTTTAAGCACGGTTTGAATCGCCTCCACCACTGTGACCTCCGAAAATTGTTCGGATCTCCCGAACTAGCTTGTTATTGATGGGCCATTCGTCTTTTGACGTAACCTAATCTCCTCTATGACCGACGTACTTCCCGAGATGGCCGCTGCGAATGAGTGCTTCGATCTCTTGCTTGAGGTCAAAACAATCACTCGTTGTAGGTCCATAATCCCGATGAAAAAGGCAATATTTGTTTTCAGCTCCTCCTATTGGGATCAAACTTCAACTTGCTCAGCCACTGGAGGATACGCTTGTCTTGAATCTCCATTAAGACTTGCTCAGGTGTTTTATTGAGAGGAGTGTAAGTTTTAAACTTACTGTCGGGCCGCTTGTTCGGGCAATGATTGTCCCGTGATTGGTCGTCCTTCCTCTTTCTGTTCATGGCAGCCGAGCTTGGTTCTACCCTCATCTGTTGTTCTTTGGTTGGGAGAGCTTTGTTCTGGACAGCGTTTCGAAGGACTCAAGCTTCTTTGACATTGGCATATTTTTGCGACCTATTCAACAGGTCGGCCATCGTTGTCGATGGATTTTTGTCCAGCGAGAAGAGGAACTATTGATCTCTCAATCCTCCCATGATCGCA
>JAJHSJ010000989.1:0-84232 GCA_021015155.1 Magnolia officinalis | reverse complement strand
AGAGAGAGAGAGAGAGATTTATGCTCCCAGCAGCATCATTAAATTAAGCAGATAGCAAACACATTTCTTATACTGCAGAGAAAGAGGTTTGTTGGAGGACTCTACTCATTGCAACTTGAGATACATCATAAGCATGCGACGTATAAAGTGTAAACAAAGAAAAAATGATAAAGGCTTTGAGGAAAATGATTCTTATTTGCTTTTTTGTGTATTTGAGACAACCCTAAAGGGTTGAATATATAGAGCTTTACAACGACTATACAAAGTAAAATGATAAATACAAAATCTTCTATTTATACATCGTCTATCTATAGAATCGGCTATACAAGGCATGTGGCCTGTCTAACATCCCCCCTCAAACTAATGTTGGTCATCGACAAGTAATAGTTTGCAAACTAGAAATGAGTGTCGTACAGAAGCGAGGGACTTCGTGAGAATGTCTGCAATCTGATCATGGGATGCGACATGTGATAGCGAAATGAGCCGAGACTGAAACTTCTCGCGGATGAAGTGACAGTCAACTTCAATATGCTTTGTGACGCCCCGTTACTATGATCACATGTGGGCGGGACCCAAGATGACTGGCAGGCTACTGTGTGGCTGGCAGGCTACTATGCTGGCAGACTATTGTGCACACAGTGAAAGTGAAACTTTGTCCCACATCGGAAGTGTCGTCTGAAGTTGTGGTGGTTATATGTGGAGTTGTCACCTTATACTGTATGAGGCCTTTGGGGGCGACCACCGAGAACAAAACCGTGCGCGCTGTGTCCAGAACGGATAATATCATACAGTGTGGACGTGGGCTGTTACAAATGGTATCAGAGCCGAGGACGACTCTACCCTCGGTGGGGGATATTGTGACACCCCGTCACTGTGGTCACATGTGGGCGGGCGCACATGTGGGCGAGCCCCAAGATGGCTGGCAGGCTACTATGCACACAGTGAAGGTGAAACTTTGTCCCACATCGGAAGTGTCGTCTGAAGTTGTGGTGGTTATATGTGGAGTTGTCACCTTATACTATATGAGGCCTTTTGGGGGCGATCCCGAGAACAAAACCGTGCGAGCTGTGCCCAAAACGGACAATATCATACAGTGTGGGTGTGGACTGTTACATGCTTTGTCCGTTCATGGAAAACCGGATTAGAGGCAATCTGAATGGCACTCAGATTATCTACGTGGAGTGGATTAGGATCTTGTAGATGAGCGACCAAGTTAGAAAGAAGTCCACGTAACCAGATAATCTTACTACAAGCAGCTAACATTGCTCTATACTCAGCTTCCGTACTTGATTTTGAAATAGTGGTTTGTTTCTTACACTTCCAAGAGATGAGAGAAGTGTTAAGAAAAACACAGTACCCAATGACAGATTTGCGTGTGAGAGTACAACCGGCCCAGTCGGCATCTGAATAAGTACAAAAGTCAGAGGGCTGTGGAGGAGGAGAAGAACAGAGATCGATCCAGAGTTCCACGTAGGTACTGTAAGATGCGCAATACTGCAGTCATATGAAGAGTTTGAGGAGCAAAAACAAATTGGCTGATAACTTGGACCGTATAGGCAATATCAGGGCTAGTCATTGTTAAGTAAACCAGACTCCCAACCAAATGGCGGTATAATGTGGGTTCTGGAAGGAGTTCACCATCGTCACGGCCATATTGAACGTTAAGTTCCAATGGAGTCTGAACTGTCTTTTGATCTGTTAATGAGGCCAAGCCGAGAAGATCCTTGGTATATTTATGCTGGCTGACCAGGATTCCACGTATAGAACGCGAAAATTCAAGTCTAAGAAAGTATGTCAGATGTCCCAGGTCCTTTATCTTGAAGGATGACTTCAGAACTTCCTTTAATGTCGAGATGCCAGTAAAATCGCTACCAATCAGAAGTAGGTCATCAACATATACGAGAACAATGACAATTCCATACTCAGTGGTGCGCAAGAATAAGGATGGATCATGACCACTTTGAGTAAAGCCAGCTCCTATAACAACATCATGAAATTGTTGGAACCATGCCCGAGGGGCCTATTTGAGACCATATAGAGCTTTCTTCAGGCGACAGACTTTATTCGTAGGGATTAAAGATCAAGAAGGAGGTTTCAAATATACTGTTTCTTGGAGGTCTCCATGAAGAAAAGCATTTTTCACGTCCATCTGAGTGAGTGGCCAAGAGCAAACTGATGATACTGCCAGAAGAGTGCGAACAGTTTTCATCTTGGCCACATGAGCGAATGTCTCATCATAATCAATTCGTGCTCCTATTTGTATCCCTGAGCGACAAGTCGAGCTTCGTATCGATCTAGTGATCCGTCAGACTTGAGCTTCACAGAATAAATCCATTTACTGCAAATTAATTATTGGTCAGTAAGTCAAGTAACAATGTCTCACTTATGGTTATCATCCAATGCTGCAAGTTCTTCTACCATAGCCTTCTTCCAGCAATCATGACTGACTGCCTGATGGTATGAAGTAGGAATAGATACAGTATCTAGGGTAGTATTCATGGCAGACATAGAGTATATCAAGCAATCAGACTGTTGATGTACACGAGTGGAACGACATACCAAGATACGATCTGGATCGGTTACGAGTACAATAGGGAGAGTAGTAGGTGATGGATCTGTACGTGGTCGTCGTGAATAAACCTGCAATGGACAATGAGGTGTACTAGAGGCAACCGGAATGTCAGGAAAAATAGTAAGACCAAGAGAGTCTGGTGTGGACGAAGGAGGAACAGATGAATGGAAGAGAATATGCTCAAGAAAAACATGTCGTGATACCCGTACACGACGAGAGACCGGATCATAGTAACGAAAATCCTTCTGAGTTTCTCCAAATTCCAAGTACATACATTTGACTGATTTTGGCAAAAGTTTGTTACGTTCACGTGATGCCATATGAACATAACATACACAACAAAAAATACGAAATGTGGAATATGTAGGAAGTGAACCGGTGAGAACAAAGTTAGGAGATTTACTATTCAGGACTGTGGTTGGTAACCGATTAATCAAGTACACTGAATGCATCATAGCTTCCACCCAGAAGGAACGAGGAACACTCATAGCTGTCATTGAGGTATTGGCAGTTTCAACAATATGGTGATTTTTTCGATCAGCCACCCCATTCTGTTGTGGAGTAACAGAACAGGTGGTCTGATGAGTAATCCCATGACCCGTGAAGATATGTACAAAAATTTGTGGAGAAATACTCTCCCCCTGAGTCAGAGCGGAGAGTTTGAATTTTTACTCGAAATTGAGTGTCCACCATAGAATGAAATATTTTAAATTTTCAAAAACCTGTGACTTAGAGTGCAGAAAGTAAATTCAGGTGTAACGGGTGAAATCATCAATGAATATAACATAATATCGTAGTCCAGAGAGAGACATAATTGGGGAAGGGCCCAAACATCCGTATGCACCAGTTCAAACATAGATGATGATTTTGTAGTACTTAGAGGAAATGGAATACACTTACTTTTTGAAAGGCAACGGGAAGAACAAGAATAATCCAAATTACTTTTATTAAGAGAAATATTCCCTAACATGTTAGAAGAAAAGAGCTGAATCAAACGATCAGAATGTGGATGACGCAGGCGAAAAGTACCAGAGTTTCCACATTTTATTTGCCGAACAAATATCCGAGGAAGAGGGAGAGAGAGAGAAGAAAAATGAGCTGGAAGTAACAGATAGATGAAAGTCTAACACGTACAAACATTCATGCCGCCTACCCTTCCAAGTACATTCCTCGTTGCCAGATCCTACACAAAACAACAATGTGGAAGAAATATGACTAAGCAGTTATTGGATGTAAGTTGACCAACAGAAATAAATTTGAGGAGAGTTTAGAGACATGAAACACATCACGAAGGGTAAACTGGTGATGTTCAGAATGAGAGAAAGTTAATGAACCAATGGACTGAATGAGTAGTTTAGTGCCATCTGCAATAGAAATAACTGATTGTCAGTATAGGGACGAATATCGCGAAGATGTGATACATCACCAGTCATATGATTGGAAGCACTGGAATCGAAGGACTATGGAGAAGATGAGGTTACACCTGACATTACGGCCGCAGAAAGGGCCTACACGATCTGCTGGAGCATCGCAGGAGTCAAAGGTGAGGAAAGACCTTCAACAAAACCAGTGGATGCAGTATCACTAACAGAAGGCTCAGAAGAAGTAGTCGCAGAAGTAGCAGAAAGACCATAACCTCGGCCACGACCTCGACCACTACGTCTACGGCCGAATGAGGATGCATAGGCATGTGAACGATAGTCCTGAATACCATGACCAATCCTTCAACAATAAGCACACCAATCTTTGCACTGAGCGATGACATGTCCCACTTTGTTACAGCGCGACAAGTTAAAGGAGTGGAACGACGGTTTGGTGCAGAGGTGGATACAGCAAGTGTCAGGTCAGATGGTCCCTGAGATGTCCTCTGAGAGAGGACCTGCAGTCGTTGTTCCTCTGTTAATAAAGCATTAATAACTGAATTCATTGAAGGAGTTAGGCTATGGTTCAGGAGAGCAGCCCTGCAATGCTTAAATTCTGGACGTAGTTTCATAAGAAACTGTCTAACTTGCACACTCTCGCGTATTATGTGAAATATTTTAAAGTCATTTGGAAATTCTGGATCCATCATAGCCATCTCTGTCCAAATCGTAACCATTGTAGAGTAGAAAGTTTGAATATTTTTGTCACCCTGAGTAAGGTGAACCAGATCTTGTTCCAGGCAGTATAACCTAGCCGCATTATTCTGTTGATATATTGTCTGGAGATGCTTCCACATAGCCTTAGTAGTGCGATGTGGCGTGAGGCCAACAGCTATTGATCGATCGACCGAATCGAGAATTCAGGTAATAATCCGTCCATTTTTCATTTCTCAGTCAGTCATTCTGTCGGCATCGGTGGAAGCGGGGACAGTAACAGATCCATCAATTAGTCCCCACAAACCACGACCCTTGAGAAAACTTTGAAAGTGGATGGCCCATAGATTGTAGTTGATGCCATCGAAACTATATCGTGGGGCCTCTGTACGGGAGTCTTTATCCATAGATAGGAAGAGATAAGAACGATGTTAAAGAAGAAAGTACCTTGCAGCCATAGATCAGAACAGCAACCCGCAAAAGACAGAGACAACAGTAGATTAGAACAACATATAGCAATAGATCAACAGATAGTAGTAGGTGCAGCAGGAGGGATCGGATGCAGAGAGAGAAGTGCACAGAGACGTGCTCAGGGACGTGTGTGGTAGGGTCGTGCACAGGGTCGTGCGCAGGGGCGTGCGGACAGGCCTGGGGACGATCAGACGTACCTAGGGAGGGGCTGGATCTGACAAACGGTGGTGCCGGTGATGAAGAGAAGATGGGATTAGGATCGGTATTGCTTTGATACCATGTAAACAAAGAGAAAATTATGAAGGTTTGAGGAAAATGATTCTCCTTTGCTTTTTGTGTATTTGAGACAACCCTGAAGGGTTGAATATATAGAACTTTACAACGACTATACAAGGTAAAATGATAAATACAAAATCTTCTATTATACATCGTCTATCTATAGAATTGGCTATACAAGGCATGTAGCCTGTCTAACATAAAGAAGAAGAAACAAATCAAATAAGAAAGTCATTGAAATATTCAACCATCCCACACAAGAACTAATACAAAACATATAGAACCCATAAAAGGAGAAGAAAAATTGGGGGAAGGAAAATGGGGGGGGGGGGGGGGGGGGATGTTTGAATGCACCGATGATCATTGTCGTTGATGAGACGGGATGAATTGGAGTTGAACTTGGAGGATGAGTCATTGACCTTAGGAGAGGGGTGTTTGTAGTTAGGGATGGGAATCTTACCTGACTCGATGAACTTCAAGTCCTCAACCAACGTATTGTAGTGCCTGATCTTTACACTACAAGAAAACTGGCACCGACGGTCAAAACTGCCGGCAAAGGCCCAGAAAATTGGCAATAAAGCCTTTGCTTGCGGTCAGGTAACAGTCGGTAAAGCCTGCATCGGTAAAGGCTTTACCGGCAATCATCTTCCTTTACTGGCGGTTGTGCTGGCCGCCGCTTCATGTGGGATTTACCGGCAGTTTATACACCTTTACTAGCGGTTGTGCTGGACGCCGGCCTATAGGTAAATTAACCATTTTCATTTTCAGCACGGGAAGGCTAGAATCATTTAATCCATGTGTATTTGAACCTGGCCATCTATAATATTGGTAATCAGATGCACGGTCTAACTCTCTGTATGAAACACGGGTAATGTACATTGGGCCATTCATTGGTTGGTTAAGATGTAATATCATGATGCACTTTCTAAAAGATCATGGCAATCCACTAATCATGCATGCATTATACACTGTCAATATCTATATTATATACAACTAGCCCTTCAACTGGCAAAAGTGTCATTTGTCTTTTCAGATCTTTTTTTGCAAGTAGCCTCTCTAACTTTCATTTTCATTAGGTGTTGTCAATGGGAATACCCTTATTATTAAGAAAGCCAAAGAACAAAGGCTTAGTGAGGCATCACAATGAGTAAATAACATTCACACCAACTCATATTATGGTGAACGTCCCTGATCCACCTGATCTTTTGTCACCAGTGTAGGCCCCAGTGCGGTAGTGATGGGAATACGCAACACACTGGATTAGCCACGTGTCACCACTGGTCCCATATTAAAATAATATTTACAATAATAAATTGAATAGTTTCAAATACAAAAAAAAAATAATAATAATAACAAATCCATTTATCTAGCTCCCATTCATCCCTGCCTAAAACCTGCAAAACAAAATAGCAAAAAGAATATATTATGGAAAATAGCTTTACCATGTGAGATCCATAATACAGTGAAAATATTGCATCTACCCATTTATGGTTCCATTACAGACGCAAAATCATTGAAGGAGAGCTGAATGTATTCATGGTCTTGGAACATACATCTTTGGAACCCCATACACTAAACTACAAATGGCTACAAAAGAAAAACAAATGGAGAACAGGAACCTTCCCTGTAGATAGCTGCAGTCAGACATGAGGTATACATATTGGGATGATGTGTTATGATTCTTCAACCCAGTAGTCATTTTTAAGATGAAAAATGCAACCAAAGATGTAAGAGGTGTCTAAATAAATTACAAATCCATACGCTACTGGTTGGCGCGCATCCATAGTCTGGCGAGACGGCTTGAGGTGACCTTCTCACATTGTCTTAGGGAAGCTAACGGAGTAGCCGATGACTTAGCGCACGGAGGCAGTAATGGGCAGGCCAACGCTCTCTTCCCCTCCACACAAGACCTTCCGCGGATGACTAGAGGTCTTCTGTTCCTCAACAGAGTAGGTCTGGGGAATCTGAGGAATGTTTGATTGCGTTTTGGCAACGTTGGTTCTTTGTATTTTCTGTTCTTTCACGATAGGCGAGTCCTTCCCCCTTTTTTGTTGTTAGGCCCGCCCGAAGCTATGTAAAGTCCTTTTCTTGGTGATAGAAAGCTATTTAAAAATAATAATAATAATAATACAAATCCATGCAGCAGACTTATTCCCATTTGAATGTCTGAAAGAAGGGTCAAAATTGAAATAGATAGGTCTTAATGTCAAGAACAGAAGATAGTCGGTGTGTACATGAGAGAGAGAGAGGAATACAAATGTAGATTTTTACAAGTAGAAATAAATTAGCACAAATGACATTGAAATTACAACTAATAGATCAAGATACTAGAATTCAACAATCAAGAAATTATCAATTCTAGGATTGTGTGATTAACTACCTTGTGACAGAACCCATAAATCGTCCCCAAAGACCTATGCATGAAAATTTTGGGTTACTTTGTAGATAGGACATCACAGTTCTAAAATCAGCTTTCTAACATATAGATAAACAAACATATCAAAAACTTGAGCACATGAAAATTGTAAACAAACCAAAAATAATGAAGACTTTGGGAAGAATGATTCTCCTTTGCTTTTCTGTATTTGAGACAACCCAAGGGGTTGAATATATAGAGATTACATTCAGCTATATAAGGAAAATAATAAACTCAGAATCCTCTATACAAGGTATACTAGCTATACACAGTATATAAGATATACAAGGCATGTGAGCCTGTCTAACATCCCCCCTCAAACTAATGCTGGTCATCGATGAGTAATAGTTTGCCAACTAGAAATGAGTGACGTGTAGAAGTGAGGGACTTGGTGAGAATGTTTGCAATCTGATCATGGGATACAACATGTGGAAGAGAAATGATCCCAGACTGAAATTTCTCGAGGATAAAATGACAGTCAACTTTAATATGCTTCGTTCGTTCATGAAAGACCGGGTTAGAGGAAATTTGAATGGCACTAAGATTATCGACATGGAGTGGAGTAGGATTCTGTAGAGGAATGCCCAAGTCTGAAAGAAGTCCACGTAACCAGACGAGCTCACTACACGCAGCGGACATCGCCCGATACTCGGCTTCTGTACTCGATTTGGAAACAGTGACCTGCTTCTTACACTTCCAAGAGATGAGAGAAGTGTCAAGAAAAACATAGCAACCAGTTGTAGATCTTCGTGTGAGAGCGCATCTGGCCCAATCAACATCCGAATAAGCACGAAGGTCTAGAGTCGCCGTGGAGGAGAAGAACAGAGATCGATCTATAGTTCCACGAAGATACCGTAGGATGCGCAATACTGCAGTCATATGAAGAGTCCGAGGAGCAGAAACAAACTGACTGACGACATGGACAACGTAGGCAATATCAGGGCGAGTCATAGTTAAGTAAACCAGACTCTCAACCAGATGGCGGTATAAATCGGGCTGTACAAGTAGATCACCATCGTCACAGCTATAGTGAACGTTAAGTTCTAAAGGAGTCTGAACCGTCTTCTGATCCGTCAATGATGCCAAGGCGAGAAGATCCATGGTATATTTATGCTGGCTGACTAGAATTCCATGGTTGGAACGTGAAAATTCAAGTCCAAGAAAGTATGTTAGATGGCCGAAGTCTTTCATCTTGAAGGATGTTTGCAGAACTTCCTTTAAAGCCGAAATGTCAGTAGCATCGCTACCAGTCAGTAGGAGGTCATCAACATAAGCCAGAACAATAACAATGCCGTGAGCAGTGGTGCACAAAAATAAGGATGGGTCATGACCACTTTGAGTAAAGCCAGCACCCGTAACAATATCATGAAAGCGTTGGAACCATGCCCGTGGTGCCTGTTTGAGGCCGTACAGGGCTTTCTTTAGGTGGTATACCTTATTGTCGGGAATTAACGAGCCAGGAGGAGGTTTCAAATATACGGTTTCTTGGAGGTCTCCATGAAGAAAGACATTTTTCACATCCATCTGAGAGAGTGGCCATGAGCGAACAAAAGATATAGCCAGAAGAGTACGAATAGTTTTCATTTTGGCCACAGGAGCGAAAGTCTCATCATAATCAATTCTGTATTTCTGTTTGTATCCCTGAGCGACAAGTCGAGCCTTGTATCGATCCAATGATCCATCAGACTTGAGCTTGACAGAATAAATCCATTTGCTACCAATTAGTTGTTGGTCAGTGGGTCGAGTGACAATGTCTCACGTATGGTTATCATCCAATGCCACAAGTTCTTCTGCCATAGCCTTCTTCCAACAATCATGAGTAGTTGCCTGAGAATATGAAGTAGGAATAGAAACAGTATCCAGAGTAGCATTCATGGCAGACATAGAGCATATCAAGCGATCAGGAGCCCGATGTTCACGAGTGGAACGATGTATCGAGGTAGGTTCGGGATCCGCAGCAGGTA
Organism: Magnolia officinalis; assembly: GCA_021015155.1. Taxonomy (NCBI): domain Eukaryota; kingdom Viridiplantae; phylum Streptophyta; class Magnoliopsida; order Magnoliales; family Magnoliaceae; genus Magnolia; species Magnolia officinalis. The sequence goes on along the minus strand of JAJHSJ010000989.1, from coordinate 74,458 downwards.
CAGTAGGTTCGGGTTGAGTAATAGGTGGTGGATCTGAACGTGGTCGACGTGAGTAAACCTGCAACGGACGAAGGAGAGTACTCGAGGCAAACGGAATTTCAGGAAATGTGGTTAGACCAGAAGAGTTTGGAGTGTGCAGAGGAGGAAGAGATAAATGAAATGCAATATGTTTAAGAAAAACAACATGTCGTGAAACCCGAACACGACGAGAAACAAGATCATAACATCAAAAACCCTTTTGAATTTTCCCAAATCCCAAGTACATACATTTGACCGATTTTAGAGATAGTTTATTACGTTCACGTGAAGCTAGGTGAACATAACAGATACAACCAAAAATACGGAATGTAGAATATGCAGGAGGTAAGCCGGTGAGAATAAGGTAGGGAGATTTACTGTTCAGAACTTTGGTTGGCATCCGGTTAATAAGTAGACTGAATGTAACATGGCTTCCGCCCAGAAGGAATGAGGAACACTCATAGCTGTCATCAGGGTGTTGACAGTTTCAACAATATGACGATTTTTTCGTTCAGCCACCCCGTTCTGTTGTGGAGTATCAGAACAGGTAGTCTGATGAATAATCTCATGACCTTGAAGAAATGTACGAAATTCGGTTGAGAGATATTCCCCCCTGAGTTAGAGCAGAGAGTTTGAACTGGAACCTGAAACTTAGTCTCCACCATAGAGTGAAATAACTTGAAATTTTCAAAAACCTGTGACTTCGATTGAAGCAAGTAAATTCAAGTGTACCGTGTGAAATCATTAATGAATATAACATAGTATCACAACCCAGAGAGAGACATAATTGGTGATGGACCCCAGACATCCGTATGTACAAGTTCAAACATAGAAGATGATTTTGTAGTACTTAAAGAAAAGGGAACACACTTACTTTTTGAAAGACAACAGGAAGAACAAGAATAATCCAAATCATTTTTATTAAGAGAAATATTCCCTAACATGCCAGATGAAATTAACTGAAGTTACCGATCAGAATGTGAATGACCCAGACGAAAGTGCCACAATTTTCATAATTTATTTGCTGAAGTAATATCTGATGAAGATGGAGAAAAAACAATGAGCCAAAGTGACAAATGGATCAAAGTCCAGCACGCACAGACGACCATGCCGCCTACCATTCCCAAGTACCTTCCCCTTTGCCAGATTCTGCACAAAACAACAGTTGGGAATAAATATGACTAAGCGGTTATTGGATGTGAGTTGACCAACTGAAATTAAATTGGAGGAGAGGTTAGGGACATGAAACACATCACAAAGAGTGAACTGACGATGAGCAGAAGGAGAGAAAGTCAATGATCCAACGGACTGAATAGGTAGTCTAGTGTTATCCGTAGTAGAAATAGCCTGATTACCAATGTAGGGACGAATGTCACGAAGATGGGATACCGCACCAGTCATATGATTGGAAGCACCCAAATCAAAGAACCATGTAGGAGATGGGGATATACCTGACATACCGGCCGCAGAAAGTGCCTGAACGATTTGTTGGAGCATCGTAGGAGTCAACGGAGATGAAAGACCTTCAGCAAAAACAGTAGGTGGAGAACCACTAACAGACAGCTCAGAAGAAATAGTAGTAGTAGTAGCAGAAAAAGCACGACTACGACCATGACCACGACCACGACCACCACGGCCATGGCCTAAAGAAGATGCATAGACACGTGTACGACAGTCCTGAATACCATGACCAGTCTGTCGACAATAATCACACCATTCTTTGCATTGAGCGACAACATGACCAACCTTGTTGTAGCCGCGACAAGTCGAATGAGTGGAGCCACGTGTTAGTGTCGTAGTAGACACAGTAAGCACCATATCAGATGATCCCGGTTGAGGTAGGAAGAGAGAGAACCTTCAGTCGTTGTTCCTCATCTAATAAATCATTAATAACCGAATTCAATGAAGGAGGAGGGCTACGGTTCAAGAGACTAGCCCGACAATGCTCAAATTCCGGACGCGGCTTCATAAGAAATTGTCTTATTGCGCATTGTAACATCCCGGATTTTTGTCAGCCTGGGATTAGACGTTCTTAGGCAATGGGTCGCTCCTAACACCTTATTAACTTGTCAGAACTCAATCCCAAAGTCTAAAACCGCTTTTGAACCCATTTCCTTCACAAATCCCACCTTCACTACCTTGTTCTTTCAATTTTTCTAAGTACTTTCACCCTAGACACTATCTTAAACTAGCTAAGTATTATAACTTGGATCACTTTATATACAAACTACAAAGGCCCAGATACCACCTCAGACAGAAATTACTTAGGACTAAATCCTTTAGAAATTAGGTGAGAATTAGCTAGTGTTAAACTAGAGTACCTGTGAAATTAGCACCAATCACTTTAAATACGATCTGCAAGACCAAAACTTGTAGAATCATTGACGCTACATTACCCTAAAATCTAGGATCAATCTCATTACCCGGCTGCTCTCGGGAGCATCTCGAAACTCCATATCAGATCTGGACCGCACGTCGGAAGTCTGATTTACACGAAGTTAAGGAATTAGGACTGCCTTGGGGCTTGACAACCATCTCGGAAATAAATCCAGATAGTGTCCCAGCGCTATTCGCTTGAGCTCGGAGTGGGGAGTGTGAGAAATGTGAAAATAATTCTAAATTAAATTCAAAATAAATAAATCTGGCACATGTCGCTTGCGGATCAGTATTAAGCAACTAGACCGTCAGAATCATGCCAAATTACACCCTCGGATCAGGGATATTTCCCAAACATAGTCATGTACTCGGAATCTCCGATCGAGATCCACTGACCGTTGAATTGAAACTGGTCCACCACGCGTGATCTGAGAAGCCGACTGAAACGAAAACTTAACTAAACGTAGATCCAGTATTAGTGAGCTTAAGTCCGACCTTTGGCTCAAGGGGGCCCGCCAGAAGTCCTCCGTTGAGCTGAAACTAGCCCGCTTTGGTTATAACCTAAGTATACTTTGACCTGGAGTCTATTTCGGTGAGATTTTATGCCATATAAGGACCTTAAACCCTCTCTCATTCAGCTATACGAATTTGAGAAAAACTCTAGAAAAAGAGAGAAAAGAGAGAGAAAGTGTGGGAGGTGTGGGAGATTCTTCCTGCCGTTCTTCCCTGCCATATCCAAGCTCCACAAGCTCGTTCTAATCACTTTCCCGGCGATTCCGGCTCCATTTCTAGGTAAGAAACCCTAACCCTAAACTGAGTTAGAATTTTGATAGTTGTATGTTATGAAATAACTAACCTAAAGCATGCTATAGGTTACCAAACTGCCGTATACGAAAGCTTAGCAAACCTATCGGATTCGTTACGATTCTACGACAAAAGGTGTGGACTTTGGGTGTATAGGTTATGGTTTTCAACGCTTTCAATGTCAGATAATGATAGATTCATGATCTGCATACAATTGCACATGTACAAAGTGCTGTCTGTTTTCCGTTTCGATTAAAGATGAAGAATATGGAATTTTACATACTCTAGGTATTTGTAGAAAGTACCGTATACGTATAAATTTTAGAAATGTATTTGTCATGATTATTTGCTGTATTGATATATTATATATGGATAAAATACTTGTTTGGCGAAAAGACTCGCCCTAATACATGTTTTTGTTAATATACACTATGTATGTTAAAATAGTGTATTCTAAGTGTTTGTGAAAATGACCGAATGAGTATAGAATTCGCATTTGTACTTGCCATGACTAATTGTCATGGATACATGATTGTTGTATAGGCGATACCCCTTTGACGAAAGGATTTGCCCTAAATCACGCCACGGCCAATATACACTATATATGCTAAAACGTGTAGCCCAAGTATTTGTGGAAATGACTGAATGAACATGGAACTTGGATTCCTGCTTGCCATGACTATCTGTCGTGGGTGCACGCGTGTTATAATTGGGACAACTCCCTAGTGAAAGGATTTAGCCTTATACCTATGTGATCAACATACGTCATGTATGTTGAGGTATGTAGTTTAAAGTGTTTGTTGAAATGATTAAATAAATATGGATTTATGATTTATGCCTGCCAAATGTATTGAATGTAAGAACATGATTTATGTGTATGCGACAACTCCTTGCTATAAGGATTTGTCCTATTCTATGTTGAAATCAACATACGTCATGTATATTGGAGTGGTGTAGTTTAAGTGTTTGATAAAATGCCTGTGTGAGAAATTGTGTGACGAACTAAATTTAATAGGATGTTGAGATAGGATTCTCAACTACTTTAGTAATGTATATGATTTCCTCCATGTTGCTTGTTTAATTTAACCGCTTACTTATGAATATAGGTGTTTGTATTTCCTGTTTATATTGTACTTTATTACATGTTTTATGGCATGCTTGTCGACATGTTTGAATTACTTTGTTTATTCTGCTTTACTCTACATGCTTCTGGTCATGGATTGATTGTGTTTGGGGTTATGATTATAGTCCAGGCAATCGGTAACGGGATTGAATTCGTGGCTGAGATTCATTTGCCACGTGAGATGTGTTCGACGAACCCGAGTCGTACTTCGGTTGACGATAGTGGTTGGCCACACGAAGTGCTTATGCGCTTCATATCATTCAACTTGTTGTCGCTCGAGCTAGCCGAGCTCGTCAAGCAACCCGATCTGTCTTATGTATGTTCACCATGTTTGGACGCCTCTGCTTGAACCTAGGATACCAAACTTACCAGTGAAATCCCGTTAACCATGATACCTCGATCCGCTAAGACTCATGAGCCAGGCATGGTGGTATGGGACACCGTGGTCGAGTTGTCGACCTACGCTGGGGCCACGTGCCTCCCCGTAGTGTCCATTGAGCAACCAGACTCGTGAGCCGATTATGGTGGTATGGGACACTATATTTGAGCTGTCGGCCTACACTGATTGGTGACGAGCCCTTTGTAGTGACCTCGAGCATACTCTGAATTTGCGGTGAGGCGACGAGTTTTGTCACAGTGTATAGAGTATGAACTAGGCCTGTATCAATTTAGTGATGAACCGTTAAAAAGGTGATGGGGGAGTGGTATAACGAATGCGTGTAACAGCCCATCGTATGAGATTAACTAGGACTGACGACCCTAGAATGGATCATGTTTGGGAATGATACAAGGGAGATACCTTAGTTTCCCAATACTGCTATTTGAAATGGACTAATAACAACTGGTAATCATGCTCATCATCGCATTGCATGTGCCTGGAAGATGTGGAGCACTGAGGAATGCAAACATGCCGCAAACGTAAGATGGTGTCGCATGAGGGAGTATATGGTGAAGGCATGCATCATGACTGCATTCCATACTTGCATTAACAAGAGTATTTAGAATTGTTTGATTGTACTGCTTTATCATTACTGCTTGACTGAATTGATAACATGTTAACCTATGCTTTATTGTTCCACTGAGTTGATCACTCACTCCCACGTTATGGGACGGTGTTGTACACACCAACCAGACTTGTTTGAGTTTCAGATGATGGCGACGTTGTGAAGCGGAGCCGGACTATTATGAGGATGAGGAGGATTCCTCCTTTATGCAGTTTCAGGCGGGTTCCTGTGAGCCGTGTCCTAATCGACGGGGCTTTCTGGGATATTGACTAGATGACCTTACACAACTTGGTATAATTTGAAATTGTACTTGTAATGAATTAACCTGGTAACATTATCACACTTTGGAGACTCACCATAGTTTATATATGTTATATATCTATCACAGTCTTTCGCTTGCAAATTTAACTGTCTCTGGAGTATGATATGCTGTTTTGGTATAATCTCATTTATGTTTTAATGCTCTCATCATAATCATCATTATCTGTGTTGCATAAGTGATGCATTGAAACTCGGGAGCTGACCTTTGCTCAACCCCCGATTTTTAAGGCGTTATCTCACGCATAGATTGGATATCTTAAAGTCATGAGGAAATGTTGGATCCATCATAGCTATCTCTGTCCAAATAGTGACAATTTTGGAGTAGAATGATTGAATACTGTCATCACCCTGAGTAAGGTTAATGAGATCCTGTTCCAGGCGGTATAACCGAGCCGCACTACTCTGTTGATAAATTGTCTGGAGATGCTCCCACATTGCCTTAACAGTGCGATGAAGTGTGAGGCCAATAATAATGGACCGATCGACCGAATCGAGAATTCAGGTAATAATTCGTCCATTGTTCATGTCCCAATCAGCTAATTTATCGGCATCTGTGGAAGTGGGGATGGAAACAGATCCATCAATGAGTCCCCACAAACCACGACCCTTGAGGAAGTTCTGGAAATGGATGGCCCATAGAGAATAGTTGGTACCATCAAAACTACAACGTGGGGCCTCTGTACGTGATGAGTTCTTGTCCATTGTTCTGGAGTAATGTAAAGTAATCAAAGAGTTACAACGGAAGAAGGTGTAAGATGTACCGTACAACAGGAGATACCCAAGCAATTGTAGTTTCTGGATCTGGCAGAATAACACAGCAACAGCAACGGGTTTGAACAGAAATAGGATTCGGACAAGCAGATGTGGAACAGGATGGAACAACAACAGTAGTAATAGGTTCGAACAGCAACAGTATTCGGACAGCAGATCTGGAGCAACAGTAACAAAGGAGGGCAGCGTGGGGAGGGCCGGATCGAACAGAGGAGCCAGACAGCGTGGGGAGGGCCGGATCGAATAGAGGAGCCGAACAGTGTGCTGGAGGGTCGTCGGACAGTGTGGGGAAGATCGGACAGCTTGCTGGAGGGTCGACGGACGCGGCAGGGGCAGCCGGACGACGTGGAGAGGACCAGACAGTGTGGGGAGGGCCGGACGGCCCAGAGAGGAGCCGGACGTGCGCAGGGACGAGCGTGGGGAGGGGTGGTGATGAAGAGATGCCGGATTAGGATCGGTATTGCTCTGATACCATGTAAAACAACCATTTACTCCAAAAGCTTAAGCTGTCAGAGTATGGTGTATCAATGTATATCAAGGGACTTTATCACTTCAACACTCCCCCGCACATGCGGGATGGGAACTCCACACAGGAACATACTGACGAGGGTGGAGGGACACTCACACCATAGATAGGTCGGGCTTGATTACCCCATCTCGGAGCCGGATCTGATTTTCCTGGTCCCCGTGGGAGAATAATATTTTAAAGAGGCATATTTTTGCTGCTCTCGAGATTCGAACATAGGATCTTCCGCGCTCTGATACCATGTAAACAAACCAAAAATAATGAAGACTTTGGGAAGAATGATTCTCCTTTGCTTTTCTGTATTTGAGACAACCCAAAGGGGTTGAATATATAGAGATTACATTCAGCTATACATGGAAAATAATAAACTCAGAATCCTCTATACAAGGTATACAAGCTATACACGGTATATAAGGTATACAAGGCATGTGAGCCTGTCTAACAAAAATAGCACAAGATCATTATTAACGTTTCTTTAATGCAGTGCTGCGAATTGGAAATTTGCTGCAAAACAGTTCATCAAGATATTTCCGGAAGATGTTATTGTGCATTGTGAGTTTTTTCATACTTCCATTGATTTTCTCTCAGCTTCATTTCCTCACAGTAAATGGGTTTCATTGAGCAACTTTGTGTAGTTGAATACTGTTTTGCTTTTATTTATTTTGGTTTTTTTTTGAAGGGTAATACTGTTTTGCTATAGATGCTAATCTTAGATTTGGATTTCTTGATTGGCCAGCATTTGAATCCTTCACTTTATCTGACTTTCTCCACAATATAGAATGCATTGCTAATAAAATCTGAGCTGTTTGAAGAGAAATAAAAGTATTAGGAGGAACAAATTACAAGGGAAGAGATACTTCACATAGCTTGAGAATGAGAAACCCAGAGAGAACTGCATCGCGGTCTTCTAATACTCAGTGATTAATTACCATTGAGATCATTCTTTAAGCCTACATGGTCTTCTTGGTCTGGCTAGAAACTGCAACAACTATACCAACATTTTCAAGGATTTCAAAACCAACATGAAGCCTCAAAATCATTATTAACTTTTCAAGGATTTTTCCTGCAACAGCTATACCAACATTTTCAAGATTTCAACTTCCATAAAACCAACATGCATATAAATAAATAAATAAAAGAAAACTATAGAAGTTGCATTTTGTACCCGACTATTAGTCAATGGCCTCACATCAACAAGCCTAGCACTTTTGGAGCCCACACGTTTCTTTGACGTTCTATGGGCATCAACATCAAGCAAATTCTGCATGGAAACAAATCATGAGAAGTATTCCTGTCATAAATTAAATCATAATCTTTTGGTATCCCCTGATGAAAATATGTATCCCCTGATGAAAATATGAAAGGAGAATACGTATACAGTTGAAAAGGAGATCCAAATGCAATCAAAATAAGGATAAGACCACAAAAGTAATCAAGAGTCTCAAATTGCAAACCTGTAAACTAGTTTGCATAGCGTCTACTACTTTCTTGGAGAAGCCCTCACTTTCCAAATTCAACAAACCAACCTATACAAAAAGCAAGGCATGTAAACATACTCATAGATCCTAAAAATGAATCATATCTAAATCTAAGGTGTACAACAAAATAAGAAAACAGTAATAATTAAATATCCACAAAATAAGATACAAATATCCTCAAGCTAGAAAATATCATCCAAACATCTCATCACCATCAAATCATCATGTTAAGAATACATATTAAAAAAATCTCACTAAGGGCCTACAAGGATAGCAACACGCTAGGTTTATTATGCATCAGGTTCAGATTTATGATTGCTCATATCTAGTAAAGCATACAACCATATTGCCCAAATAATGTTCAGTTCAGGTAATCCATCAAATTTTACAAGTTGCACAAGTTCACACCCACAAAATAATTACCAGAACAATAATTAATATATAATCTGAATATGTGCTGGTAGGTGTATATGCAGGTTTGGCATTCAGTATTCTTTATACTACTTGAATGCAGCTAAACATGCATTTCAAATAACCATATGGTCTTCCAAACAACAATTAGTTCCAAACAGCATACCCAGATCCAAACATGATTAAGTAATTCTCGTTTGAATCCCATTTTCTTTGGATCCAGGTATCATATTTGAAAATTGTGGTTACTTCAGAACACACATCAGTAGTACTATTGAAAAAACAAAGAAATCAAAGAAATATTCAGCATCTATACTACCCAATACTAACAGTGACAGATTGGTCGCTCCACTTAGCATTGTTATTGCTCTTGCAGCTTCAAATATAACCATTAGGCTGCATATAGATGAGAAAATTGCGCGCATGTTGAAAATTCCAGAATGGAAGATCCCAAGATAGATGAAGCAAAGATTTCTATTTTTTTTTTTTTAAAGAACATAGAGTCATGTACGGTAGGCTTTTGCTTGTAGAAAATAAATGAAGTTCAGGGAAAAAGAAAAGAAAAGAAAAGAAAAGAAAAAAACAGAAGAAAACAGCGACCGGCATTACAAAGAGTTAAAAAGAAAGAAATACTTGCCAACAACAATCATCAAATGCAAATACACACAATTTATATTAAGTATTAGCTGCTAGAAAGAAAGGGATAAGAACAAAGAAACAAGATCAAAAAGTTTCATGGCAATGAATTCTCTTTGAAAATAGATGTCACAACATTTCTTAAATGTTGGACAAAAGTGTTCTTTGTTTTGTTTTTTGTTTTTTGTTTTGTTTTTTTGAAAGGTGGTTGGACAGAAGTTTGGTTTCAAAGAACTGAATTTTAGAAAATTGGCGCAAGATGTAAAAGCATTTGAAATGGGAAAATTGCACACATCTTCCATTTTACACACAATAACTCCTCTGGGTAAGAACAACATATAAACAAATGAGGATATATGGAAATTCCATAACAAATTAGAAAACAAAAGATCAATGATGATGATGATGATGATGTAGAAGAAGAAAAGATCCATGATGTCTTCCAAATATTATGTATGCAGAGCCTTAAGCTTTACACCACAACATTTGTTGAAAATAAAAATGCAGTTTCAGAGAGAACTGAATTTCAAAATTTTGCATAATATCTAAATGAATTTTAAAAGGAAATTTTGAAACTATCTTCCATTTTTATGTTAATTGAGCTCTCTTGATAAGAACAACAGAAAAACAAATGAGTATATAAATGAAAATTCCATAAGAAATTAGGAAGACCTAAAAATCATCAACTAAGTATTCCAACAATTCCAGATATTATATATGAAGACCTTAGCTCTGCGTCAATCTTGAAAACTTTTCCTTTTTGTTGCATCAAGATAGAGTTCTATTTAGGGAAGAGAAAAAGGAAAATCAAGTCATCATCGTCACAGCCTTCTCCCAGTTACTTGGGTTGGCTGAAAACAAAAATGAAATACATGCTAAAATTCTTATATATTTGTCACAATTAAAAGTTCTCATTGCTGCTTTTGGTCTGTGGCATTTTATAGTATTGAAAAAGCAAACTTAGGTACTCTAGTGGATGTTTTGAACTAAAATGAAGAAGGCTACATAGCAATAAACTATCAATTGGTAAGTAGTGCAGTTGTTCTCGATATCCTCTAACAATTTGTACTGGTATCAAATAAAAGACAACACACATCGCCATAAAAAGCCTTTAATCATTTATTATAATTTACAGAGTTCACCCTTTTGGATGACTTTTTTGAAATTAAGAAATTTGAAGCAAGTATTTTGCTTAATGAAATGCCTCCATACATCTGCTGTAACTCCTTGGTGATTGGTGAAATGGTTTTTCCAACAACCTTGTTTTTCTTTTTTCTTTTTTGTTTTGTTTTGGATGAGTACACGTTCCTATGATTACGCCTTAGCGCTGCTGCATCTTATGAAGCATTTCTGGTGATTTTACCATGACACTTGCTTGAGACAATGTACTCAATCTGTGACATTCTAAATGTGCTTCCTCCCATCAGATGCCGTAGCCTTTATTTCCATGAAAATGCAAACAATACAGGATATTTTTTTCCTGCATAACACTTCTTTGGACAACCTAATCAAACTGGAATCAGAGGCATGTGCTGAACCCACCCACAACCTTGAACCTCGGAGAAACATCAAGCAACTACCTGTTGCGCAGCATGCCAACAACGCTAGTGAACCGAGATCCAATCTCCGGTCTCACCCACAAACGATAAACAAGAAGAAATATAATCTAGAAGAAGAATCAAAGCATACTAACAAACCACAAGACAGAATTTACGTGGAAAAACCCCAACAAGGGTAAAAAACCACGGGTGCAAACTTCCACTATGAAGAAAAACTAAGATTACAATCAATATACTAACCTTCTCAATCCTCCCATGCACAGAGAAAACCCTTAGCCTTGCTTAGAAAACCCTTTTCCATACCCTAGAATAACCCTAGGAACCTTATTTATAGTTTAGGCAACTTTCCTTCCGCACTCTTGCGAAACAGCCTCAAATTTACGCAGTCCGCATCAAATCCACAAACGAATCTGCGTAACCTCGACTAGTTGAGCAGGCTCCTCGAGCAGACCCTCGATTGGTCGAGCACGGGCCTCGACTGGTTGAGCACCTCGGACACCAAAAATTGCAGCTCGCTGGACTTTGAGTCGAGCGAACCCTCGATTGGTCGAGCAACCCTGTCCAGATGTGGCTCCACATCTCAACACTACCATCACTTCCATTGAAATGATGCTAAAGGTCACTGAAAAGCCTATCTGTAGTCTTAATAAAAAATCTAGCTCAAAGTGAACCAAGAAACAAGCAGATGGTTTTATCCAATCAATCAAGTGCGAAACAATATATCCTTATTCCTATACAGACTGATATGCATTGAGAACAGATCAGGTATTCCAGTAGCCACCATACAAAACTGATATATTGATTGAGAACAGATTAGGCATTCCAGTACCTAGAATACAAGAGATATTTCCAGTGATGCCTTATGATCATGCTGTTAAACCATGAGATAATGGCAACATAGTGTGAAGGCATCGCACTTTCTGAGTGCCAAAGCATGCCCACCATAGTTTGAGCTTCCAGCTCCAAATTCCAAAGAACAATATACCACGATTAAAGTAAACAGTAAAGACTATAACTAATAAAAGCTAATCGGACCAATATATACAAAATGAAAACTGCAAACATTAGAGAAAACATCACAAGGAGTAAAATCATTTGAACACAACACAAAGTGCTTCTCTTTCATTAAGTTCATATGAAATTGGTAACAAACTACAATAATGTAAAACAGCGGTACACCAAATCATTCCGAAAACCCTGTTGTATTCAACTCTAGTGATATATTTCTGGAAAAGAAAAAAGACGATTCTAGCACATACAAGGGATAATACATCAACATGTAAAATACAAGCAGCGTGAACAACTACAATCAGCACAAGACATTAACCCTTGACAATATGAAAACAAATGTAGCAAAAAATCAGCCCAACACAAGATAAGAAATCCCTAAAAATGGAATCGACAATGGAAATCCCTAAAAATGGATTCGACAACGCAAATCCCTAATTAGGGAACTGTATTCGACAAAGCATATTCCTAATCAAGTATTCTAAATTGCAGAAAGCAACAACAAGAAGAGAAAAGCCTTACATCATACCTGAGAATCTGAGATTCACGAGCAGCAGAAGACTGAACTGCAGCAGAGGGCCAAGGAGATAGAGAGAGAGGAATAGGGTTGAGAGAGATAGATAGGGAGAGTGAGAGTGAGAGGAGAGTGAGCAGAGAGGGAGAGGGAGAGGGAGACCGCGCGAGAGGGAGAGGGAGAGGCAGAGAGAGGGAGGGAGAGGTAGAGCACGTGAGAGTGAGAGGGAGAGAGAGGGAGAAGGAGAGCGCGCGAGAAGGAGAGGGAGGGGGAGAGAGAGCACACAAGAGTGAGAAGGAAAGGGAGAGGGAGAAGGAGAGCGCGCGAGAGGGAGAGAGAGGGAGTGGAGACGGAGAGGAGAGAGAGAGAGAGAGAGAGAGAGAGAGAGAGAGAGAGTCGGCGCAAATGAGAGATTAGGGCTTTTTTTAAAAAAAAAAAAAAAATTATTTTATAGGGACCCTTTGCTTGCGGCTGTTAAAACTGTCTGCTGGCAAAAGGTAACCCCATTGGTCGGGTAAGCCCTGTTTTGTTGTAGTGGATCACTTCATTTTTCCACTAACCATGGAAACTCCCAACACTCGGGAGTTTCCTCGTCGAATATGATTAACGCCCTTTCAAACACTTTGTTCTGCTTTTGGGTCCATGTTGAATATGAAGATGACATAGAGTTCAACAAATGAGAGGTCATTGTATGGCTAGTAACAATAATCAAACGACAAGGAGGAAAGTGTTGCGCAGCACGCCAACAACGTAGTGAGCCTAGATCCAATCTCAAGCCTCACCCACAAACGATAAACATAAAGAAATATAAACTAGAAACAGATCAAAGCAATCCAAGCAAACCACAAGACAAGATATACGTGGAAAAATCCCAAACTAGGGTAAAAAACTACGGATGCAAACTTCCACTATGAAGAACAAAGATTACAAGGCAATATACTAACCTCTCCCTTGGAAGAACATAGAAAAACCCTTTGCCCACACCTTAGAATTATTTCTCCAATATTCCAATACATTAATCCGCCTAGAAAAATCCTAGGAACACCTATATATAGTTTAGGCAACTCCCCTTTCCGCATCCCAGTTGCGAAAGGACTTGCGACACGAAATCCGCGCAAAATCGCGGAACGAATCTGCTTAACCTCGACTGGTCGTGCAACCTGTACGACTGGTCGAGAGGACCCCACGACCGGTCGTGAATGAGCCACGATCGGTCGAGCACCTCGGGATAAAAAACAGTGCTCGCTGGACTTTGAGTCGAGCCAGTCCACGACCGGTCGAGCCAGACCCTACGACCGGTCGAGCATGGCTCACGACCGGTCGAAGGCGGTCCCAGATGTGGCTCCACATCTTAACAATCTCCCACTTGGAGACACATCGCCTTAAACCTTCGTCTTCTTCATCCGGAGTACACCACCTCCCCGTCTTCAAGCTTGAAGACCAATCAAAGCTGAATAGAGCTTCAGCTTCTCCTGTGTGACCGCTTTGGTCAACATATCAGCAGGATTCTCACTTGTATGAATCTTCTCCAGAGCAATCAATCCATCTTCCAATAACGAACGTATGAAGTGATATCTGATGGCAATATGCTTGGTCCTTGAATGAAAGGCTGAATTCTTAGCCAAGTGTATTGCACTCTGATTGTCACTATACAACTTGTAATCTGCTTGCTTCTTACCCAACTCTTCCATAAAACCTTACATCCACACCATCTCCTTGCATACTTTTGTAGCCGCAACATATTTTGCCTTTGTCGTACTGATAGATACTATCTTCTGTAACTGAGAGACCCAACTGACTGCAGCACTACCTAGAGTAAAGACATAACCTATAGTGCTTCTTCTGCTGTCGATGTCTCCTGCCAAATCTGAATCCACGTAGCCTTGTAACTTGATTTCCGATCCACCATAACACAGCCCTACATCCTTAGTACCTACCAAGTACCTAAGGATCCACTTCACAGCTTCCCAATGTTCCTTCCCGGGGTTGTTCATGAACCTGCCAACAACTCCCACTGCTTGAGCAATGTCTGACCTCGTGCTCACCATAGCATACATGAGACTCCCAATAGCTGACGCGTATGGAACATTAGCCATGTAGTCCCGTTCCTCTTGCGTCTTTGCCCCTCGCTCCTTTGATAACTTGAAGTGGTTGGCTAATGGAGTGCTAATCGGCTTAGCACCTCCCATATTGAATCGATCAAGTACCTTGGCTATGTAATCTACCTGTGACAAAACTAGTATTTTGTTTTCCCTGTCACGCTTTATCCTCATGCCTAGGATTTGTTTTGCAGCTCCCAAATCCTTCATGGCAAATTCTCTAGACAGTTGTCTTTTGAGATCTGAGATGTCCTTCATGCTTGAACCAACCACAAGCATGTCATCAACATACAGAAGAAGGATGATGTACGACGTATCAAACTTTTTCAAATAACAACAGTGGTCTGCATGACATCTCCTAAAACCGTTTTCCGACATGAAACTGTCGAACTTCTTGTACCACTGCCTCGGGGCCTACTTCAGGTCATATAAACTTTTTTTCAGTCTACACACCTTGTTCTCCTTTCCTGGTGCCACATATCCTGTCGGCTGATGTATATATATCTCTTCTTCAAGGTCCCCATGAAGAAATGCTGTCTTAACATCTAGCTTCTCTAAATGTAAGTCCTCTGAAGCCACTATACTCAAGACCATGGAATCGTAGACATTTTCACCATAGGTGAAAATAGTTTAGTGAAATCGATACCTGCCTTTTGTTGAAACCCTTTCACAACCAATCTAGCCTTGTACCATTTCGAACCATCGTGCTCCTCCTTCAGTCTGTAAACCCACTTGTTATGAAGAGCTTTATTACCCTTAGGTAGAGTGACTAGCTCCCATGTACGATTAGACTCAAGATAGTCCATCTCCTCATATATGGCCTGCTCCCACTTAACCCGTGTATCGTCTGTAATGCGTCTTCAAAACACTCTGGTTCACCATTATCTGTCAACAGTAGATAATGTAAGGAGGGTGAGTATCGGACCGTGGGTCTCCTTCCCGAGTAGACCTCCTCACAACCGGTGTATACAGCTCTGCCTCATAATGCTCATCTGCATGATCATCCTGTGGCGCTGTAACACCCGTGTCTAATAACTCTTCCAACTCTACGAATTCCTTTCCTCGGCCTTATTTTCTTACACACTGTCCTTATGCATCACTTTTCATTGAAGACTACGTCCTTTCTTCTGATGATTTTCCTGTTTTCTGCATCCCAAAACCTGAAGCCAAAATCATGCTACCCGTAGCCTATAAACGTGCACCTCCTGGACTTCGCATCCAGCTTGTTTCTGTGCTCTGCATCAATGTGAACATATGAAGTGCAACCGAACACTTTGAGATGTGCAAGTTCACTTCTTTCCCAGTCCATGTTTCTTTGGTAGCCCACCATCCAATGGTACTGAGGGACTTCTATTGATGAGATATGCGGCAGTATTCACACCATCTGCCCAAAAGGTCTTGGACAACCTGCATGTAACCTCATGCTCCTGGCGCGCTCAAGGATGGTCCTGTTAATGCACTCAGCCACACCATTCTGTTGCGGTGTCTTTGGAATCATTTTCTGATGTTTGATTCCATTTGCTGCACAATACTCCTCAAATCTCTTATCACAGTACTCTCCTCCATTATCAGATCTGAGACATTTTACTGTTTTACTTGTCTCATTTTCTACCATAACTTTCCACTTCTTAAATGCATCAAATACATCAGACTTATGCTTTAAGAAATAGACCCACAGTTTTCTACTAACATCATCAATAAAAGTAACAAAATAACGTGAGCCACCAAGAGATAATACCTGTGTCGGTCCCCACACATCAGTGTGTACAAGCTCCAACAGTTGTATCTTTGGAGCGCGTCCCATCTTCTTGAAGCTTACCCTCTTCTGCTTGTCATACACGCAGTCCTCGTAGAATTCCAAGTCAATAGACTTTAGCCCTGGTAGCTTCTCTTTTGACAATAGCACTTTCATCCCCTTCTCACTCATATGTCCCAACCTTTTATGCCATAACTGCCCATTCACTCCAGTTGATGCGACTGCGAGTGAACTATATGATCCTGAAGTCACGTACAAAGTACCTTCCTTTTTACCTCGAGATATTACCAAGGCACCTTTTGTGATCTTCCAGGAGTCACTGATGAATGTCGTCACATAACCGGTATCGGCCAACTGTCCCACTAAGATCAAGTTACGTTTTAAACTCGGTACAAGTCTAACATCCTTCAATTTCAAGACCGTTCCGTCTTTCTGATTTACATGAACGTCCCCCTTTCCAACAATACTACACGGCTCATCATCACCCAGATAGACTCTCCCAAAGTCACCTGACAGATAATCACGCAGAACTTCCTTACATGAGGTGGCATGAAACGAAGCACCCGAGTCTATAACCAAAGACTCATTCCTCGCATCAAGAGACAAGATCAACGCCTCTGTGTCGCTCTCCTCAGACAGATTCACTGAATCCTTCCCGCCTTGAGAGCTTCCTTCTTGTTTCTTGAGCGCCCTGCAATCACGTTTCATGTGCCCCTTCTTGCCGCAATGCCAACACCTGTCTTTGTCTTTCGGTCCCTTGGACTTCTTCCTCGACTTAGAACGCCCGTGTTTATTGCCTCCTTTGTTCAGCGATCTTCCTCTTCCTTCAACGTTTAGAGCATTCCCTGAGTCCCCTGAAACTCCTGATGCCTTCCTTCTAGATTCTTCGCTGAGAATTAGACTGGCCACATCATCAAATTTCAGCTTTGTCGACCCTGAAGAATTGCTCACAGCAATCACCAAACCATCCCAACTGTCTGACAGACTGGATAAGATCAATAGCGCCCTGATCTCATCCTCAAAAACGATGCCAACGGATTTTAACTGGCTCGTGACTGTATTGAACTCGTTTAGATGTTCAGTCACGCTCCCACCATCTGACATCTTCATGTTGAATAGCTGTTTCATGAGATGAACCTTGTTGGACGCTGAGGGTTTTTCATACATGGTGGCTAGGGCTTCCATTAATTCTTTTGTAGTTTTCACCTTGGATATATTGAAGGCGACACTCTTAGACAAAGAGAGTCGGATCGTTCCTAAAGCCTTCCTATCCAGTAAAAACCATTCAGCATCTGTCATCTTTTCTGGTTTCTTCTCTTTTCCTCCTAGAGGAATATAGAGGTCCTTCTGATATAGATAATCCTCCATTTGCATCTTCTAGAAGGCAAAGTTTGAACCATCAAACTTCTCAATTCTAGTTTTCCTTCTTCTGCCATCGCTCCCAATAGAACTAAACCAATAGCTCTAATACCAGTTGTTGCGCAGCACGCCAACAACGCAGTGAACCTAGATTCAATCTCAGGCCTCACCCACAAACGATAAACAGAAAGAAATATAAACTAGAAACAGATTAAAACAATCCAAACAAACCACAAGACAAGATAAACGTGAAAAAATTCTAAACTAGGGTAAAAAACCACGGATGCAAACTTCCACTATGAAGAACAAAGATTACAAGGCAATATACTAACCTCTCCCTTGGAAGAACATAGAAAAACCCTTTGCCCACACCTTAAAATTATTTTCCCAATATTCCAATACATTAATCCGCCTAGAAAAACCCTAGGAATACCTATATATAGTTTAGGCAACTCCCCTTTCCGCATCCCAGTTGTGAAAAGACTTGTGACACGAAATCCGCGCAAAATCGCGGAACGAATCTGCGTAACCTCGACTGGTCGTGCGACCTGCACGACCGATCGAGAGGATCCCACGACCGGTCGTGAATGGGTCATGATCGGTCGAGCACCTCGGGATAAAAAACAGTGCTCGCTGGAGTACTTTGAGTTGAGCCGGTCCACGACCGGTCGAGCCGGACCCTACGATCGGTCGAGCATGGCTTACGACCGATCGAAGGCGGTCCCAGATGTGGCTCCACATCTTAACAGAAAGATGATGCTTTCATGCAAGAGTGTTGGTAGTCGAGCTCCTATATATAGTGTGGAAGTATGAGAGAGAGAGAGAGAGAGAGGGGTGGTGGGTCTGACTAGAATCCAGGTGCTTTTATGCATGATAGAGTCTGATCACAACAGATGTTGAGAGAGAGGACAAAAGGTGTGGAAAAGGAGAGGGGCTCGGGCTTTCCGTGTGATGAAATTTATAATTGAGAAAGGGTTCTATTTCTCTCTCAGCCGCTATCGATGCCTTTTCCACCAAGTGTTGTGGACAACGCTTCTATCACAAAAATACCAAAAGATCCGGTGGGCTGTTTGCCCTTTGTTTCAACCAACCTATATACACCACGAGTACATTTCAATTCACTTTGTTTTTGTGTATTTTATATCTCTTGTTATCATGCAAAGAAACAGCGTCTCCCATCTCAATAAGAAGGTCATGAGCGTTATTTTGTGGCCACTAGCATCATCCATCCATTCATCGGAAGCGGATTGCGTTGCGCCACACACCACACACTACGGTGGTGTTTTGACATGGCAAAGTTCTGTGGGCCCCACCATGATGTGATATCATACCGTCTATCCATTTTGCAAGATAATTTTATGGCATAAGTCTTAAAATAGACAGATTCAAACATCAATTGTATCACACCACATAAAGCAATGGGACAATGATGGCTACCATGATGATTATTTTCCATCCAACCTGTTCATAGGGTCACACAAACTTGAATGAAAAAGCACAAATATCAGCTTTATCCATAACTTCTATAGCCCATATGTTCTCACTGATAAGTTTGGGCTTTGCATATGTTGTGTTTTCTAGAATAAAAATAAACTTCAAAAATAAAAGTTATTTTTATAAAGTAAATAAATATATTAATTATTTAAACTTTTCATAAATAGTGTGTATAGCCAGTCGGTAAGAGAAGGGGTTTTTGCTTATGCAACCAGGGTTCAAATCTCCTCAAGGACAGTGCGAAGCACCGTTTGCGCACGCGCGTGGCGTGGGCTGTAGGGCTGCTTGGGCGCTTTATTAGGCGCACTTAGCACTTCGCACGTGTGCATCGTCGCAAGGAGCTATGAGAGCCTTAGTCTTTTTGGCACTCGGTTCATTTTTTGGGCCATGGTACCCTGATGTTTATTACCTTTTTTAGTTGATTGAGAATAATTGTGACATAATTGTACATGTGGCACCTATGCCATGTGTCGCTTATGTGGATACAGTTTTTCCTGTTGGATAACTGCTCCTGTCTGAATGGGTACAGAAATAACTGCCATAGAACAAAGGGTCATGTCCTTTCATGAAAAGGCAATTATTTGCTATGAATGGGTATGGATTTCTCGAAGAGGCTCTTTAGCACCTCTTCAGGAAGAAATCCATAACCTTTCAATTGATATAAATCCTGGATACTATAATCCAGAAGAAAATACTCAAAATCCTTAAGATAATATTATCTTCTGTGCAATTATTCTCGATCTAATCTCTTGCTGAGTTTTTTCTGAACGTCTTAAGGCATATCGGTGTCAAAACTAGAGATCTGTTCAACACTTAAATGTGCAAATTTTCGTGTTGAAAATCGGATTGAGAGTTCATTGTATCTTGAAGACAATTTGCAGATTTCCTTCGTTTGAACTTGCTGGAAATTCCAGAAAAATGGCAGCAAATCTGTCTTGAGAAATTGACTATTCAAGTCGAGCCTTGAACTCGAAAGATCTGTTCGTTTCATTATCGTTTTCTTCAATCCTCCGTTGTGTACAAGAAACTCTTACTTTTCTAACAGCATATGCCTCATTTTTGGGCTCCCCTAGAATGATATGCTAAAATGGTAAACAGTGTAGATATGTATAACACATACATTATGGTGGGGCCATGGAACTTTGCCACATCCACACTGGTGGAGTAGATTAGGTGAGACCGATGACTCACCCAAGATAGTGCAGCTCTTACCATGAGGCCCACCTTGAAATATGTATTCTATATCCACGCCATCAGTTTTTTCAAATCATTTTAGGGAAGTATACCACAAATGGAGCAGTTCCAATTATTATCAAGTAGACCATACCATCAGAAACAATGGTGATTAAACAGTCTACCATTAAAAGCTTCTTAGGGTGCACCTTATTTTTTACTCCCATAAGCCTAGATGAAGAGGAAAAAAATAAATATTAGTTTGATCCAAAACTATTGTGGCCCATTAATGGTTAATTACCACTGTTTTCTATGATACAGTCACCTGATTATTGGATCCGCTTTATTTTTTGGATCATGCACTAAATAATATGAAGGGAAAAAAAAAAAAAAGAATAGACAGAGTGGATACAGAATGGATACAACCACGTAGGCCCTGCGTAAGGGCTGCACCATCTTGGGTTTGGCCCGGGTCTCACTTAATCTGCTCCCTTATCCATCGACCCCAAACCCCACTCTATGTCTACCGCACCCTAAATCTTTATCTTACCATGCAGCATGCAAGCATGATATATCATATCACATGACTTACATGCCCTAGCTTTCCATTCTACCATTTAAACCAAATTACTGGTATATAAATCTCCTCTCACACAAAAGTGATTTTGTTTCCACCTCTTTAATTTGTTTGAGGAAAGTCAATCCAGTAGAGCATACATGCTACACAAGCGTGAGATCATTAACCAATCTAGAAGAGCGGCTTCCACATATGAATGACCCACACAAGCTAGAGATCATTAACCAATCTGTAAGAGGATTCCACATATGAATGGCCCCAAATCCTATGGGTCGTCACACATAGGTGGGGGCCACATGCTCAACGGCTTAGATCTTGCATTCTTTCTACATCGACAAATGCGGAACACTTACGTCACACGTTAGGCAATGTGTATAGCGTACTACCACTTCACCTGTTTTGAAATCACAGCTTAGGTAATGTGTACTTCAGTGTTTTGAAATCACTGCATAGGCAATGTATAATACCAATTTAGCTGTTTTGAAATTACTGCATGGAGGCATTAATTCAACGCAATTATCAAAGATTCCAACGATGATGAGAAATCCAGCTGGTATAAGTGATGGCCTAGGTGGACTTCAGTGGGCCCCACCGTGATGTTTATGTGAAATCCACCCTAACCATCAGGTCCCTCACTCCATGTTAGGGTCATAGCCTAAAAATCATCCCATTGCTTGATTCAAGTGGAGGCATACTAAGGGAAATAGTTGGCAGAGGGATCCCATACTTGATTTTTTTTCAGAGCCCACTGTGATGATTATATGAAATCCACTCCAACGGTTAGATGCAATTTAAACTTTAGGCCCCAGGATAAAAAAACCAGGCCCAATATTTGTGATTTGGGTGGGCCAAATAAAGGGAAACAGTTTGGAGGATAAGCGTTGCTTGGTGTACTGTTTCCAATCACGTAGTCCACTGAATCACAGATGGGGTTTACTTTTTAGTCCCAGGCATAACATGATGTGAATAAACATCAATGTAGGTCACATGTGAGATGTTTTTAGCTCTTTAGGGTTTAGGGTTTAATATTCAGTGTTAATAAATTTTTGCATGAAAATCATCAAAAATCCATTTCAAGAAATGGTAGGCCTCATCATAATGTTATCCACCCCCAATTGCCAAGGTGCATCACCCCATTTTAATCTCAGGGCCAAAAAAAATCAACCTAGTCATTAATTCAAGTGAGCTATACAAAGGGAAACACTTATGAGAGGTACACCAGCCCTTGATTTTTTTGAAGCTGATAATTATATGACATCCACTCCAATTGTTAGTTGTCTAGCTAAATTTTAGACTTCAACACAAAAAATTAGGCCATCCGTGATTCAAATGGGTCACATAAATGGAAACATTTTGAAGGGTGAGCATTGTCATAGATATTGTTTTCAATTATGTGGTCGACCAAAATCACATATTGGGTTAAATTTTCGGTCTTAGACCTAGCATAGTGTGACATACTTAGTGATTGGGAGGGATTTCACATAAACATCATGACGAGTTACATGTGAGAACTTTTGAGCCCTGCGTGGGATTTACATCAGTCACCTGAGTGAAATCAACCGAAATCCACCCCAGTCATCGGGTACATCATCCTGTCATAGCCATGGGTCCAAAAATTAGGCCGGTTCTTGATTTTGGTGTGCCATATAAAGGAAAATAGCTCGGAGAAGGATGCTCTTACCCTTGATTTTTAAACGGGCCACCTGATGATTATATGAAATCTACTGCATTGCATTAGATGCCAAGCTAAAATTTATATCATGCCTAAAAGTAATTCAAGTGGGCTATACGAAGGGAAACAGTTTCGGGGTGAGCATTGCCTATACACCATTTTCAATTTTGTGGTCCAGCGTAATCATGGATATGGCCGAAATTTGCGCCTTAGGCCTAAAATGGGATGATGCACCTAGTGGTTGGGATGGATTTTACGTAAACATCATGGTGGGCCCATGTGAGAATTCATAGAATTTATTTGACGTCTGCTAAAAAAATGATATGGTTTCATTCCATCGGCTAAGATAAAAAAAATTTATTCCACCAAATTTCATCTATACAGTGTCAAACTAACCGAGGGTTCCAATTCACATCAATTTTATGGTAATTATGGTTTGGATTCCTTTAAAGGAATCTAAAAGTTTTTTTTTTTTTAAGGAGATTAATGGGGATTGGTTTCTTTTGTTTGTACTTTCAAATCCATGCATGTGTATCATCCTCTACTTTTTAGTAGCATGAATTTTCAAAAATGAGTGGTTACGCAGAGTGTCACGGGAAAGTGAGGGTGAGTTGATGTTCTCTCTTCCGGTCCACGTACGCTAAATGAGAGAGGGAGGGAGAGCGAGATCATATTTCTAAAACTGAAAGACGTGGGCCTACTAAGTCCAAACTCTTAGCTTGTTTGGAACGGGGAATTAGGTGGTATGTAATTGTATTTGATCTCATGCAAAATCCATCTAGCATTTGGAAACATCTCAAAGAATCGGATTAATTTAGGTATCATATCATCCACTCCCAAAAGTAAATATTGTGGGATTTCTAATGGATTTTGAAATCCACTACAATTGCAAGCCCCACACCGATGCATGTGTTTTATCCGTGCTGTCCAACCATATGTGCTCTGTATGCATAATATTTGAGTTGCATATGTGACAGTTGATCGACATTGGTTGTAAATTTGATCCATTGATTACCGTTCCATAGTCTACCAAATGTGGGTTTTGTTTAATATAGTATTTTTTTAAGAAAGAATTTAATCCCAAATATGAGATAATACTTTAATATTTCTATACATGCAATCATTGTGCAATAATGATGTTAATTCCATCTAATGTAGTTCCATACCACTGCATTCCGTGAACCAAATAGGAACACGCACTTGGCTTTGTCTCTTGCTACGTGTTTTCATCATTCATGGAATATTGGTGTCTCTATCTTTAGCGCCCTTGGTTTGGAAACATGGAGGGCTGGCAACACTTACTCCTTCATTTGCTCAGTTAGCGTCACCCTCCTAGGAGTAACACACATATATTAAATAGAGATGATCTAGTGCACAGTTTGTAATAAAACGTCACGAGAATAAGTTATACAAATTAATTAAATCTCTTTATGGGCTTAAGTAAGCTCCAAAACATTGGCATGATAAATTTAGAAAAGTATTATTGTCAAACGATTTTCAAATTAATGAATCTAATAAGTGTATGTACAACAAGCTGTTTGAAAGTACGTGTATTATCATATGTTTGAATGAATGTGAATGCCATGTTGATCTTTAATTCTAACATTGATTTGGTGAATGAAACTAAGTCTTTCTTAAGTTCATAATTCGATATGAAAGATATAAGAGATGCTCATATGATTCTTGGAATCAAATTTATGAAAGATCCCAACGGAATCACTTTATCTCAGTCTCTTATATTAAGAAAATTCTAAAAAATATAATATTCTAAATTGTACACTTGTAAGCACTCTTTTTTTTTTTAGGGTTAGCTTGTTAGTACACACCCCACTGTCAGTACACACTCCATTGTTAGCCACCCCCACTAGGAAATCGATACCAAGACCTCAGTGTTGCAAGACTCCCTTTGATCCTTATGTGAAATTGTATAAAAATGAAGGTGATAGTGTATCATAACTTAAGTACTCTAGTGTTATTGAGCATTTAATATATTTAATAAATTATACTATATCTAATATTGCATATGTAATTGATAAGCTAAGTAGATACATCGATAATTTCGTAGAAGATCGGAATGCTGTTGAGACTCAAATATTGCATAATTTCTCCTTTCTTTGTAGAGAATGTTTATACTCATGGGGCTGTTGAAATTGAGAATCCATGTAATGATAATATGTACAAGGTTAAATGGTTAAAGATTGAAGCCTTATGTGTAAAACTTTCATTTGGAAGAGAAATATGTCCCTTTTCATGAGGTAGAATATTCGGATTGATGCTCCTAGTCTGACGGAGCATTTGTGTATGATTTGTATAATATTCGATTTAAAAAATAAAATAAAATTTACTGTCACCTAGCAGGTGAGTTCTTCATGATAGGTACTATCCACCCTTTCTTTTATTTTATTGTTCTCTGCATACATGTATCATTACATTGGGGACAATGTAAATTTTAGGTTGGGGGTGTGGATATTCATCCATGTGAGTTGAGTTTTTTTTTTTTTTTAAGGTTTATGGGAAATTTTTTTCACAATTTTCAAATTTTTTATACAAGAATATGAATATGATATTAAACGAATTCCAAAGGCAAAGTTAATATTTATTCTAGGTCGATAGTAGTCAGAATTCTGATAACTGAAAATTATAGACTTGAGTTCGATTATCTAATCACTAGTTTAAAGTGAGTTGTAATTTGATGTATTGAATTCACAATACACCCTAGCTAACTAAATGAGGAAAATGATACGTGAATTAGAATAACAAATTTTGATTCAAACAAGGTTAAATGAACTAGTACCATTGATATATGCTTAAAAGAGAGAATATTGAAAAAGAAAAAAAAAAAAAGTGATGGAAAAAGAAAATTTTATTATAAAGCATGAATGCAATGACCATAACAATCGTGTCAGTAATCCGGAGTAAGGATATTTAAGTATCCATTACTATTACCATTATAAGTACAATACCTTAGGTTATTAAGCAAACACGGTGAGAATCTTCATCTAAGGGTAGTATAAAATAATGAAGATATGTTGATAAAAGAAGAAATGACATGAAAGAAATGAGATAACTAGAGATTTCATATTCTTGGGATGATTGAAAGGAGTTAGGATAGAGAACAAGCATATTTCTCAAAGTTAGATTAGTGTCACTGAGCACCTAAGTATATTGGATCATAACTATTCTAAATTTTGATTAGGTCTCTGAACTCAAGGATGTAATGGATTAGGAAATTAAGATTCTAATTAACTTCAGACTTAGGGTATGTATTGTTTTGTTTTGGAATTCATATGATGAATGGATGCATAATTGTATAAATTTCTCAGTGTTGAACCATTTTTCATATTTTCAATGTTTGTGAGTAACATTTATGTAAACCATCACGAGACTATAACTTGTCCACTAGGGAAAATCTAGAGGTTTAAAGATTTGTTGCATATGCTAAATGCAATCGAGATTACCTACGAAAGTATACTTAGAATTTTTTTGTTTTAATTTTGTTTATAGAATTAGTTTTATTCTTATTTTTTTTATTTTCTTCGCTTATTTTGCTCGGGACTAGCAAAATGCTAGTTGGGGGGGGGGGGGGGGGGGGGGGGAAGGGGGGTGGTGTTGAAACTCAAATATTGTATAATTTTTCACATTTATATCTTGGTTTTATGAATATGAATCAGCTTGATATTCTATTTTACTCATGTTTGTGTTGCAAGGTATATTTAAGAGCTTAGATTGAAAAGGGTGTTAAAAGCATGGATTTGATGCTCAAGAATCACCAAGGCCAGTGATGGATCTTAGGAGACCAAGATTAAATAATTCACATGCCAAAGATCCAAGAAAACCAAGTGAGGAATGAAGAGAATCAAATATTTGAAGTAAAGAATTCTAAAATCGTCCTGAAAAAGCATATTCTAAAACTCTGAAGTTTATTTTGGAAAATCGCGTAGAGTAAAGTCTATTTTAGCAAACTACGTAAATTTGAGGCGATTTCTAGAGTATTCCAACTTGGTGCGAAAGTTGGAGTTCCCCACTTATAAATAGGGCTTCTCAGGGCATTCATAAGTATCATTTAAAGCATTCAAGAGCAAGATTTAAGGTTTTTAGAAAGTTTTTAATTTTATTAAAGTTTTATAAATTAGTTTTTTTTTTTTTTTAAATCTAATCTATTTGCATTTATTTATTTCTTGTTACTTTTCTATTTTACAATTTAATTATGTTCTTCTAAGTTCCCTCTAGCTCAAGCTAGTAGGGAAACACATTGGTTTAATGTTTTCATAGTTATGATGATTGGTTGTTTTAATGATGAGAAGAATGGTGAATGCATGTTATCAATTGTTTAAGTTTAGTTTTTTATCCGAATGTGAGATCCATATGTTTCCATCATATGAGATCCACATTGATGAATAGGCTTACCCTGAATCAATTAGATTTCCTAGATAGGAGAGGTTCTTAACCTGTTACATTTCTTTGATATTC
The DNA here is from genome assembly GCA_021015155.1 of Magnolia officinalis. NCBI lineage: Eukaryota > Viridiplantae > Streptophyta > Magnoliopsida > Magnoliales > Magnoliaceae > Magnolia > Magnolia officinalis. Next base: position 47,309 of record JAJHSJ010000989.1, on the reverse strand, counting down.
ATTATTTTATAGATATGAATTCTTAAAATCGCTGATGCTTGAGAATATATATCAATGGTGCAAATCCATGATTTTCTAATATTTTATATCATTTATTTAAAATGTTTAAATTGTTTTAGGCCGACCATAGTGCTCGGATCCTAGTTGTGTTATCCAAGTCATTATGATTTTGGAACATTAACCTATGTGTAAAACTTTGAAGCATGGTGTTGTTTTAATTCAGTTGAATTACATCCATTCAAAATTCCCAAAATCAAATCATCAATTTAGCTTTTTTTATTACTTAGTTTGTTTTGCATTTGATTTTCTCCTTTTCGCAATTCATCTCCCTGTGGGATCGACCCTGTATTCACGGGATACTACTTATGAACATCAGCACTTGGAGGCAAGCAATCAAATGCCGTAAATAAATTTCTAAGATATTTGAAAAAAAACTTACAGCTATGATATTGGGTATACCGTATATTCTATTATACCAGACTTGTACAATAATGCAAATTTAATATCAGATTCAATGGAATCCTAATCTATGAGCGGCTATGTGTTTACTCTTGAAGGAGCCGCAATATTTTGAAAGTTTAAGAAGTAAACTTGTATTTCTCGATTCATGATGGAGTTTGAGTTCATTGTTCTTACAACAACACATGAAGAGAATGAATGGCTACTAGTGGCAACAATTGCACTACATTGTGACAAGTAGCTGATCTACTAACTAAAGCGCTATCCAGAGAGTTATTGATGAGTACATCGAGGGGAATCAGGCTGCGTCCCACTCAGATAAATTATTGCCAATGGGAACCCAACCTATATGACTGGAGATTCTAAAAATTAGGTTCAATGGGTAATAATAAGTTGCCTTGAATGATTTGGTACCGGCACTAATAATAATAATAAAAAATAAATAAAAAGGACCCCATTCCTATGGGGTAGCAATGTTATGACTTGTATTGAGTAAGGTTGGATTATATCTTTAATGAGTTCCATAGTTTTGATATAGTGGGATGTCTAACTGCAAGTACATCCCTGGTGGACTCATCTATATGAGTGTGAAAGTGGGGCTGCTTCCATGAGAATTGGGACATTCTTCAGAGCACTCATGAACTAGGATAAAGCATATGATTATAATGTGTTGCCTTAAGGAATTTAAGTTGCTTTAAAACATTGTGTGTGATGTGTTTAGTTTGTTATTATGGGGCTAATTCAAAACTCTATGTTACTATCACCTAACAAATTGGACAAGTTTTGGCGAGGCGTAACATGGTACAATGTGGTGTGGTGTGGTGTGATGTGGTTATGTCTTTGATCGAACATCTTTTGTTTTTTCTGCATGGACATGTGTCTTGGTCATGCACATGTAGACAGAGAGTTATTATGCGCCAACATAATATTTAATGAGCTAGCATGCACCAACATACATTTATTATGCCGCTCGCATGCACCTCGAGCTCGAACAGTTACCTACATTTCTATCTCCTCTATTCTTCTCTGCAACAAATCTTTAGGCAAATGATCAATATGAGTAATCTTGAGTTCGTCTGGTTGAGATCACAAGTGCACGTGATCAAAATCAATGATCTTAGAAGAGAAATGTTGTATCCCGAGACAGACTTGCAGTGCATCAAGAATCTTCTTGTGGAGCAAATCTATCTTTAAGACAATGAATGTAGCTTGCCTCAACTCTCCAAATTACTCCTTATCATTTCTGTTTCTATTTAATTTGAATTTTCTTTTATATCTCAGTATTTCAAAACTAACACTAAATTTCAATATCACTTGTTTTATCGTGTTAGTGGAACAAATGTTGAAAGTGAGGACTATACACCATCAAAGGATCAACGAAGGTAAATTGCCATCGATCTTGCAATAAGAAGCTAACTTCTTGTTTCTTGTTCAATATTTTTTATGAGGTTGAGCATTGCTTTAAACTTGTTGAAAAGGGGAAATTCAAAATGCTAGGATTGAATTATTTGAATTCTGGCCTCTTAAGATTGCTTTAGCAGTAACAATATCTATATCAGGAGAAACCTGAGTGGTGGATTTCAACAGGGCTGTTTGTTGGGCAATACATACAAAAGGTGAAAAATAGTGTCCACACAAAACTGGATCTGTCCTAAAATCTTTCAGCTTTTATAGTTCAATCTGAAATTCAAATTATCACCAGATCGATATGGTTGTTTGTTTTTATTTTTATTTTTTGGTTGTTGTAGGGAAGTGTTTTGAACTAACTGAAGAGATGGTATTGATCAATAGGTGTGCATGTAATGTGTAAGTGGGCCAGTCTCATCAGTGCCACAAAGTCCCATTAGGTAATCAATCAGCTGCCATACTTTTAACATGAATTGAAACGGTCACGGACTCTTAATTAATGTTAGCCCACAGCGTGCCCCACGCGCGCGGAGAGAGAGAGAGAGAGAGAGAGAGAGAGAGAGAGAGAGAGAGAGAGAGAGAGATTGTTAATATCTCAGAGGGTCAGGCGATGCAGCTTCCCGTGGTAGCAAGAAACAGCTGGGAGAAATAGGGATAATTATATTTGGTGTTTTATTAAAATAAATAAATTTTAATGAAATTCTCAACTGTTTTTTTTTCTCTCTACTTTGTGTTCATGGTGACATTCTATTGAAGGTACATGGATTAGCCTCCGACAAGCACCATTCTTTGAAACGTGCTTACTAAAAGAGAGACCTCCAATGCTCTCAGAGCACTACAATTTAATAGTGCTCCTAGTTGAGTTGGGACATTTAGTTAGCAAGATGCATTGATCCAGACCGTTCAAATTTCATAGTACCATGCAGACATGACACCAATCCTTTAAACATTTACTATCATGGATTGATTAACACGGACTGTTAAAATTGTCTACACAAAAATAGGCCCAATCAACTATTTGATCCATCCATCATGGATTGCCTAATATTTTGAAGGAATCGCTTTTGTTAATAGGCAAACACAATCATCCCATCCATTGCTTGGAAAAATGGTGGCTGGAGAAAATAAGGCCCAATCAAGGATGGATTGGATATTTGGATGGTAGTGCATAAGTGAAATAGTTCCGATGATCCATTGGACTGTCCAATTGAATGAATAAAATTACGGGCACTGTAAGTTATGCCTTAGGAGCACAAAAGCATTTTCTCATTATACAATTCCCATTTCCTATGGTATAATTGTAATTAGATGATAATAGGTGGATAACTGAAATTACACAGTGAATATGAGTGTTGAATGTAATTTTCCCATATAAAAAATATGTGTGCCCAACAGGTTTGATAGGTTGCACATATCCTAACAGACATGGGACTCAAGATCAGCCCATCTACTAAATATAGAATAAAACTCAGGTGGGCCCCACCAATTACTTTTATAAGTTTTAGGTCTTCACATGGTTTTATATGGTATGGCCCACCTGAGTTCCATATACGGCTATTTCTTGGTATATCCCGTAACCTAAAGGTGACCCATCAAATACTCGATGTTGATGTTTGACACACATCATGGTGGGGCCACATAACTCAACCTCATGAGAAGTTCCCATGAGGTCGACCTCATAGTACTATCTCACAATTTCTCAATTGGAAACTTTACTTTCTCAAACTAAACCAATGCATTTTCTCGGACGATAATACTCATGTAATACAAATTCGTTTTTAAAAATCTTCTCTCCTCTCTTCTTTATATCAAAATACCCTACTACCAAAAATTTATTTTCTAAAATCTTCTCTCCTCTTCACACCAGACTACCCTAGTACCAAAATCTCATTTTCTGAAATATTCTCTACTCTTCACTCCGGAATACCCTTATACCTAAAACTCATTTTCTAAAATCTTCTCTCTTTTTCATATAAGAATATCCTTCCACCAAATCATTACTTCTTTTTCTTTATTTTATTTTGTCAACAAATGATGAAAATTGTGCCTCTATCGAAGAAATGATGCACTGCATGTATATTTGAATAAATTACCCTAAACCCTTAACTGAAAAAATTTACACTTGCGATGCTCGGTCAATTTCATGCGAGGCTCAGTCAATTTCAATCAATTTCGTGTTCATGTGAGGCTCGGTCAATTTCATGTGAGGCTCGATCAATTTCATGTTAGGCTCGGTCAATTTCTTGTGAAGTTGGTCAATTTTATGTTAGGCTCGGTCAATATTATGTAAAGCTTGGTCAATTTCATGAAGCTAGAGTACCTCTATTGTAGTAATTGGTCTTATCTGAATCACTAAAGTCGGAACGATTACGACAACCTCACACCTGTGCCCTTTGATCTGCCTAGGATCATCACTTCCAATACATTGCACACGAAGTGATCGGTCAAGTTTGAGTTGAGAAGAATGTCCGGGCATCCCGATATTTCTTTGAGTAGCGAGACTCACTACTGAAGTGACATCACCAAATTATGTGGGTCCCACGATGATCTATCCATCCATTTGGAGAGATCACTTTAGGGCATTAGCCAAAGAATAAGTCAGATCCAAAGCTCAAGTAGGCGTCACTCCCGCCGTTGAAACCTTCCTAAGGTCCACATGATGTTTATTTGAGATCTAACCTGCGTGAAATAAGGAAAAATACAAATATCGGCTTGATCGAAAACTTTTGTGACCCTTAGAAGTTTTTAATTGTGGGTGTCACTCTCTCCATTGTTTTCAGTTGTGGGGTCCACTCGAGCTTTGGATCTAACTTATTCCTTATCTAATACCCTAAAATGATCTCTCCAAATGGATGGACGGTGTGGATACAAAACAAACATTATAGTGGGACCCGCATAACTTGGCCACTCAACCTGTTAGTAGCTAATCCATGTCCAGTTGGACAGTAAGACAGGGTTGACTGGGCCGGGTTGGCTGGGCAATAAGACGGGGTTGACCGGGTCCACATCCAGTCGACCGGGTTGGACGGGCGGGGTTGTAAGTGTATTTTCGTCTGCCCATGCTGGATTGGTACAGCAGTTGTTTAGTTTTGAAAAGTAAAGTTTGAGTAAAAGGTGAGATAGTGGGAAAAATCTCCCATATGAGTCTCATTTTTAAGGACTTTGGAGTGTCGTTTGTATGCCACTCATTACTCTTCATTAAATCTGCGGAGTCTGGAATACGTCATTAAAGCTTTTATTCCCTGCTTCACAGAGTGAGGTCAGAAAGTTATGTCCATGTCAACCATGCGTTTGAAAATCCACAACTGTTCATCAAACGGAAAACCATTTATGCTGAAATTTCAGGCCTAATGGAAATTTGAGGAGCCACAATCTTAAGCCCAAAGCCAGCCGTTGGCACTTTCCACCAAGCTCAGTTTGGCTCGTACATTTGTTTATGGCCCACCTGATTAGTTGACTGACCTGGGCCAGGAAATGCAAAAATAATGGGTGGCCCCCAATGAATTTGGATGTCTCTGGGTGGTTTACATTGTTTTCTAACGGTGTGGAACACTGATTATGATTCGTACGATCATAATGGTGGGGTGCACTTCGTGTGAGTGCTGTTGAACTTAAAAACTTCTTGGGAAACACAGATGCAGGCATTTTGCGGTAAAAACTACCCTAGACATCTAGGGCCTCTGTCAGTAAGTTAGGGAATTTATTTCGTTGCCTGCGAAAAATCTAAATTCTGTTTTTGTTCTCCAGGATTTCCATTCCCTAAATAAAATAAAAGGCTAAAGCAGTTTCTTTTAAAGAAAAGCTGGGGAAGGTAAAAACCTACTAAAAGGTGCAAATCAAACTTGCTTTCTATCAGGGATCTTTACCAAACTTGACCCAAGGATTACCTTAAACACCACCGTAGATACCATTTCCAAATGTTTATTGTTTTGCATCTCTGATATCTTTTTTAACTTTTTTCTTCTTTTAAAAAAAATATATAAAAAAAATTATATACCATTTTCAAATGTTTATTTATTGTTTTGCACCTCTGATATCTTTTTAGTGAATTTTTTTTTTAATTAACAAAAATGCCTTCCCAGTGCCTATAAAGGTGATTGCGAGCTTGGAACATTTGTAGGGGCCCACATCTATGTTTGATGTGGACAGTTGAAACCTCCCTTAAGTAGCCATTTAGCCCATTCATAAGATCACACGGGTTTAGTTTAGGGGAAGACAAATTTCAACTTGATCCAAACGCATTGTTGTCCCCACAAGTTCTAAACGGTGGATGTTCAATACCAACAATTTCCTAAGGTGTGGTCCACCTATGAGTTGGATACTCATTTTTTTGCCCATGCCCCAACCTTCAAAGCCAAAATGAATGGAAGATGTGACTAGGGCACGAAGGTGAGGTTTGAGGGTATAAGCTTTAGTTGTGAGGTAGTTGGGATCGTGGTTCACACATGATAGGGTTCGCAATTCCAACATTGCAGGGGTCATGAATGTTGAAGGGATCAGGGTTCACATGATTCGGTTTCCACAAACCGCAACTCCTACCACGCGAGGACAATGACCCTTATAACATAATAACCATGATCCCTACCTTGTCAGCATACGATGATCAACGACCATCTATGGGGCCCAGCATGAGGTTCACATCTCATCCATGCCGTCCATCCATATTGGCTTTTTGGGATTAGGACATGGGTTAAAGAATGAGATGTATCCGACTCATAAGTGAACTAGACTTCAGGAAACAATAAGGATCAAACATTCATTGTTTTGAATTTTTGAGGCAACGAGGTGTTTGAATCAAGCTAAAATTTGTGTCTTCCCCTCATCTAGACTTGTGTGACCTTATGAACGGGTCGGATGGCTCCAAAAATGGACCGAAGGAGGGTTTTGACAATCTACACCAAACATAGTTGCAGGTGGTACGAACGTTCTCAGTAGGAAACCACCTTTACAAACGTTGAGATAGATGTAAAGGCAGTTTTGTCCCCAAAAAAATCAAAAAACTATCAGAGGTAAAGATTAAAAAATAACAAATAAAATAAACAAACATTTGGAAATGGGTTTCTTTTAGTGTTTAAAGTAAACCTTGGGTCTACTTTGGTAAAAATCCCTTTCTATAAGAACCAAAAAATTGTTAAGTCAAGAAATATAAAAATCAGCAACCAAACACCCTCGGTGATGAAATAATTCTTATATTGAGTTGTCTGCTAGATCACTGAAAATACTTTACATGAATCCTAAATGATTACCGAGGGGACAAAATAAAGAGCGGACCCTATGCCAGAAGGAATTTGTGCGGGTTTGGAAGCATTCATTTTTACTTCTCTTGGAAAGAATTATTTATCCATTAAGTAGTAGTTTGGAAAGTAATTTTTTAAAAAAAGTATTTCTTACTGAGCTCCAAAACACTACAAGAATGATTTCTATTAAGAATAGCCAACTAGAAAGTTGCTTTCTCTGGCTCGCTCCCTCCTTCCCTCACTTTGTTAGTCATGCAATCGTGGGAGCACAGGATGGATTGTCAAAGTCACGGACCCAAACAAATTTTTGTCAACAAGATTTCAACTCTTTTTTGTTGGTCATTGATTGGATGGCTAAAATATCATTGAAAACGATTTTAGAGAGGAACAAAGAATTAAAACCCTAATAATAATAAGGTCCACACGATAGACAGTCCTAATCAGAATTTTTTTCCATAAATGATCCGGACCATTCATTTTGTTCCCGGTGCATTGGATGGCTAGGATCACCATATCAAAGTGATCATGAGAGATGGGGGAAAGTGAAGATTATAACAATATGAGGCCTGTGGGATGGATAGTTTAGATAGAAAAATTAGATGTTTTTTTTTTTTTCAAAACGATATAGGCCATGCATTTTGTTGCAATGGCTAAATATCATCATATCAAAGTGACTCTCGAGGAGCATACGAACCTGGGGTGACACCAAAAGACCAACGATCTAGATACATAACCAGAAGACATTTTATCATAAAAGATATGGATCATCCATTTTGTTGGGTGATGATCAAATGGCTAAGACCCTTAAATCAAAGTGACTATTGAGAGTGACATGGAGATTAGAAGGGGGGGGGGGGGGGGGGGGGGGGGGGGGGGGGGGAGGGAATCACTCAAGATACACATTTAGCAAATTATTTATCAAATTATCTAGACAACTCATTTTGTAGGCTATTGATTGGACAGCTAGGATCATCATACTAAAGCAATTCAGGATGAGAAGCAAAAGTGGGCTCCATAAGATTCATAGTCTGAACCATCCATTTTGTGGCCAATTGATCAGACGATCTAGTGATTTTAGAGAGGAATGACAAACTAAGGTGGATGAGAAGCAAAAGTGGGCCCCATTTGCTTGGCCACTTATCCAAGATTGAAGTGATTCTAGAGAGGAATGAGGAACTATAGGTGGGGTCGAAACCTTATCCAAGATTGTTGTTAGCTACATGAATTCTTTTCCGCCATTCAATTCTATCAAGGTCAATAACATCAGTGAGACAGAAATCATTGTCTTTTTCTTATTACCTCCCTGATGTAGAGCGGCCCATAGACACTTTCATGGCAAAGATGGACCAGAGAAGGCCTGATCGGAGGTGGAAATGATCCGGACTGTTAGAACCTTAAAACAGTTGTAACTTGCAAACCGAGATGAGTTTTCAACATATTATATATTATTTTGGGGTAGGAGAAGCTACTTAAGCCAACCAACCCTTCTACACCAGGTTGTCCATGCCAGATTTGCGAGATTCCAACAGATTGATGGTCAAAAGTCCCATTTATTTTTGTTTTTATTATAAACAGTAAGTTTTAGTTCGAGTATAACTTTTGACCCTTTGTGTGCCCAACATGAAAAGGGCTTAGAAATTTTAGGAAAATGACATGGTTGGGCCAAATTGGACACTTACTATTTTTGGCCAAAAACCATGAAGTCTAGTAGGAATAAAGGTTGTCTATAAATCGTAAGTTTACTATTTATAGTAAGTCACGTTTTTAGGGTCTTTGAGTCTAAAACTCCGTCCTAGGTTTGAGTTCCTTATTTAAAGAGTTATAATTTCGTTTTTTTATTACCATCATCAATCAAGTTATTTTGAATTTATTAGAAATTATTTCTACTTTTATCCCTCGTGGATTCAAGGAAGCCAGTGAGGAGTCCATTCAGAGTAGATATCCCCTGAGGAAGATGGTGATCGACCTCATCACGTCCGTCCCTGCATCACTCTCTGCGTCACTCTCCCTATATCCTTTTAGGCCTTCCCTTACCCTTTTAGAGGCCTTCAACTTGCACCAACTCACTCCTAACCAACACTGTTCTTGGTCTCCGTGCACATGACCAAACCATGCAAGTCTTCTTTTCCTCGTCTTATTATCAATTGGTGTTAGTCCTAAGTTCCCTTGAATACGTTGATACTCTAAACTCAAGTTTAGACCTTTTTAACAATAAATGGGTTGGACTATTTTGTTGGCCATTGATCATGGGTAGCATCTCAAGCCAAGTGATTCTTCAAAGGTATGCAATGTGAGAGGTAAGGCCACCTAGTGGATGGTACACATCAATAATCCCACTTGTTATAAATGATCTGGACCATCAATTTCTCTAACACTGAACCATCTCCAACTCATTATTTCAGTTATGGATAGACACCTGGGTTTCTGATAAGCCTCTCCAATACCTATTTCCTAGATTGGTCTGTCTAGCCCCAATTACCTCTGTTTCCATAGCTTCCTACTTTTCTGATGACAGGTATAGGCTATAATGCCCCCCTGCAGGAGGTCAATGTCAGAGCTGAAGCTGGATGAGTTTATCAAGCTGTTGAAGCTGCTACAGAACATTCATCCTTCCTCAGATTTGGGTAACTTGATTTCCTAGTCCGTCTTCTTTTGGGAAATGCTTGTCCGCTCCTTGTTCAAGCTCTTGAACCCCCCTACTGAGCTGAGCCATTGCACCTTCCCCTCTTTCTTTGGCCGTATGGAACCCCCAGGAAAAAAAATAATAATAAATAAAAATCACCGCCTTCATTGGGCTCCTAGGTAAGGGAAGAATACTCCCCATCAATATTTTGCAGCACCGGGGTCTGATCTTGCAAAACATTTGTTCTCTCTGCCAGAAGGATTGGGAATCTATCACCCACTTCTTCATTCACTGTTCTTTTGCCTGCGAGATTTGGTCTATCATCTTCGACCTTTTGCACATCTCCTGGGTGATGCCCCGAGAAGCTCAAAATCTCCTCTTTATCTAGCATGGAGAGGAGGTACTATCTCTAAGGTCTCCTGGCACCTGATCATCTTGGTGGTCTTCTGGGAGATTCAGAGAGAACATAACTGTTGAATGGTCGTCTTGCATCCCAGCCTCGGATTCTCAAGCCTTCCCCTGCTAGTGTTGATCTGTTTAGGGTACGGCCCTGGTTCGAGTTGTATAGATGAGCTAGGTTTTTCTGTTTCCGAATCCATGATTCAACCTTCGTAAAAAAATGAATGGGACCATCCATTTTATTCACCAATGATCAATGGTTAGAATCATTTTGATCAAATAATTGTTAGAGGTTACACAAATAATGAAGTATCCCATGAAAAAAAAAAAAAAAAAAGCAAGATTTGAAATCATTCTGGTGTATTTACATTCAAACACTATTTTCAGGCTACTCTTGTGTCCAAACTTGATAGTGATAGAATAGATTCTGACCTGATTTATTTATTAGTATTATCATTATTAGCTTGGATGCTTCCAAGGATGTAAGGTTTACAAGATAAGACGACCAAGGATCAAAACCTGGACCAGGCACCAATATGATGCTGTCTCTACCAGCTCTACCGACGAGCGGAGACTTGTGACCTGAAATTATTACCAAATACACCCTTTATGGAAAGGTCCACCACAATGTGCTCCTTGGCTACTCATCCACCTTGCACATGACAGACATCCAAGGAAAAGCAGAATGGTCAAATCGTAAGACTATTTAGGCCAACATGACACTGAATTGTCAGCCCTAACCATCCAATTGATAACCCTCAAATGGACAGTCAAAAAGAAAATTATCAGTCTTAAAATACAGTAGGCAAAAGCCAGATGATCAAATATATTTTGAACAGTGTGATTTTCTAGATATCCCACTTGACAGTTACACTTACACCCACTACTTCAACCAGAAACAGTCAAAGTCACTGCTGTCAACACCCTTCCCACCCTACCAGCAAGGCATGCTGATGTGTCATATACATTAATCCCTATTTGTGCTTGCACCGCACACTTTTCCATTCCAAGACCTGCACAACACATGGCTGCATGCATCAGCGCTGACCCTACTGTTTCTAATGGAATCAACATACCCCATCTCGCCTGTCGGCAAACAAGCCCTGAATGGTTCCTCATGATCAGCAAGTTTAGGGCTGCAAATTCCCCACATGGCCAAATGTTGCACCTGTGTGAGAAAACCGGGCTTCCTCGGACTCTTTATCTTCTAATGGGCAGGACAGTTTACCTTGAGTGGCATGTGTGAGAAAGCTGGGTCATTCATCAGGTATGACCCATTTGTAATAGCTTGAATGCTTTCCCAAATATAAATAGGGCAGAACATGACTCACAACCCCTTCTTTGGGCAAGTTTGAGCCACCCATGCGTAACTATGCTACTTGGAAGAGGAGAGTACACAAAGGTGCAAGAAGGCAAGAGAAGTTGTTGCACTAATGAACTCAAGAGTTTACAACCTCCGAGGTTGGTTAAAAATGAGGTGTCCACCTTCTTATGTAGACCTAAGAACCTTCTAATCTCCTTATATCAATAGCTAGGATGAAGCCATAGCATTTATTCAATGGTTAGGAACACTCTAGAAACCTCTTGGATAATTCTACACAATCTTCTCCGCAAGACCACACTAGAGAACTCTAGAAACTTCTACCCTGCTTACTTTCAACCATTCTCTAAAATTTTCTATAACTCTCTGCAAGGCCAAAGTTGGCTTTCCCTGGAATAGTCACTAGGGATGTCTAAACTGTGACACATTGTAAGCCATGCCTGAAAATCAAGCTAGTCCTCTTGTCAGGTTGTATGCAACTACATTGAACATGGACAGTTGGCAAATTTTTCATAACCATCCAAAGTTTTGTGGCAAACCTGGAGAACAAACTGACCTGATTCCCATGGTCATTTATATTGATATGATAGCATAGTATCTCACAGAAAATGAAAGCAAAGAGAAAGGAAAAGAAGAATGGATACATCCAACCACCAAAAGGGTAAAACCACCTTGTCTCTCAATCCACTTGTACTTGATACTTTACATGTTATTACTGTTGAAAAGTTCAAAAGGGGAAATGCTACAAAAATTCTAATGTTCAAGTTTAAGTAGGGGATGGCGAGTACCTGAGAAGGGGTTTCTGCTCCCGTATTCCTTGCAAATAAGTAAATACTCTGCAAGAAAAGCAAGACCTAAACTCGGGAGGTTCCAAGTTTCCGCTCGAAAAGGCGCCGTAGGAGGTAAACTTGGAGCACACTGGCCCCAATAAGGGCCGCTGACTCAAAGATGGCCTTGTGGATTGCCCTCCTGCTCATCCCTTCATTAACTGCACCCAAAATTTGCAATATTTGAATTAATTGTTAAGGCTGCAATGATGCACAAGAGAACTGCATCACAGTCATTCATTTTATCAAGAAGAAATGAAAACAATTCTTGATATCTCCTGATGGCATTTATAATGAGGAAATAGCCCCAGAAATAGTTTATGATAGATAATAATAAAAATTTCTAAAAGCATTAAAATACAAATAGCTAACCAAATTCCCAGTACACAATAATAAGCGCAAAGCTCGCTTGAGAGCTAACGAAACAATAGGATCAACTACTTGCAAGGAACGAGCAAGAAACAAGATATTAGACATCAACATGGATTCCTAAAGCTCATCTGATACAAAAGAGATATGTCATGGCAATAAAGTGGTTCCCTCTAATAATTCCAACTAAGAGTGAGAGCATTGTAGCAGATAGATTCCCACCAAAGCCGCTACCTACCTCAATTTGATTAAGGCAGTGAGCTTGAGTCAACTAATATGACAACTAAAATCCTCCCACTCTGATACTACTTTGATGCAAGACAATTAACCACTTGCTCTAAAAGCTCGAACTGATAGAGCATGTCGAATCAATCCCTTTTATCTCATAGCCCAGGCCCCACATCCCATAAGTTAGGATCTCGGCCGAACCCCCCTCGTGAGCCCTACTTCACATGGGTTCTGCTTCATACGAGCCACCCGCCTCACACGGGCTGCCACCCCAAGTGTGCCCCTGCATCCCGTAGGCCACCCCACTCGAACCCAGTGTGAAAATGCCCCTGCATTACTTATCCTATGAATATCTTGTTCCTGTAAAGCATGCCAATCTTATAGCGATTCTATAAATATCCTACAACTAATTCAAACTAAATTATCAAAATTATGGGTCCCAGTTTAGATGTATGATGAACCAGAAATTACGCTTAATCAAAGGTTAAGCCATCCAAATGAAAAATCAAACAACTCCTATCCTCGCACATGGAATTGATGTCCAACTATCTAGACCATCCAAATTGTTAAGCCCATTGTGGACGGAGCATATCGCTAAAACCACACTAATCAAGTCCTAACCAACCAAATTAATAGCAATTAAATGGATGCTTATAAGTAGAATAGTGAATGGCCTGAATTTGAGTGGACAAATCAGATTATTAATATTATACTTAAAGTCAACATAAAGATGACATATTTCCCTGTCTTACCACTCATCCATCTCAATATTCCTCATTTTAGATACACACTTATCCAATGAACATCTTGCCCAACACTCTATCCCCTAAAGCATGGCCAATCTTATAGCTATCCACAACTAATTCAGATTAAACTATCAAAATGATGGGTCCCATTTTAGATGTATGATGAACAAGAAATTACGCTTATTTAATTATAAGGCTATCAGATTGGTGGACATTTATTGGATGGTTAAAAATTAAAAATATCCCAACTCAACAAAAAGTAATCAAAGGTTATGCCATCCAAATGAAAAATCAAACAACTATTCTCACAAAATGGACTTGATGTCCAACTATGTAGACCATCCAAATTGTTAAGCCCATTGTGGACGGAGCATATCGCTAAAATCACACTGATCAAGCAATCCTAACCAACCAAATTAATAGCAATTAATGGATGTTTATAATAGAATAGTGAGTGGGCCTGAATTTGAATGGACAAATCAGATGGATAATATTATCTTTACAGTCAACATAGTGGGTTATGCTTGATCAACAGTTGGATCAGTGATCAGGATAGTCAGGATTGACAGACAACTGTGCCATCAGTACAATAATAGAGTCACCTCCATTTTTTAATGGTGCTAAACTAACTTGGAAATTTAGTTTCTAAATGAGAAAAACTTTGATGCTCTGATAAAGTGTGATGGATGATATGCAGGAACTTAGAATCACAAATGGCATACACTACTTCAAATTAAACTGTCCAAAGTAAGTTTAGATACACCATAAAACCCCAACATTATGCTTATTTCATCATTCGACAATCAGATGGTGGATATTTATTGGACGGTGAAGAAAGAAAAAAAATCCAACGATCCTATTTCAAACAATATGATTTTGGGACTATGACTTAGCAAGAATGGGTTCATAGTAAAGGTAGTCAAGACCTCATGGACATACGAGAGAGCTTTTTCGAAGTTAAGAGTCTTTCATCCCCTTCTTAAGAGTCTTTCATCCCCTTCTTGTTAAGTCAAAGGTAGTCAAGACCTCATGGAGATACGAGAGAGCTTTTTGAGGTCCCCCCCACTAGGACCTCCCTTCTCATTTCTAGGACATTCGATCAATGTTGGAAGCTGAGAGGTGATGGTGCAGAGAGACGCCGGAGCGAGTCAGCAAGTCAGTTGGGATGTCTTTTGGAGCGGAAGACGATGTGCGCAAACATTTTTTTTTATATTTGTTCAGAATAGAAGCATGCAGAAGTCGGATGCAGCTCCCAGAGGTTGGAGAGAATTGATGAGTTTGGAGAGCTCGGTGAACTACGATGCTGGTAGCAGTAGTAATGGAAATAAGGGCAGGGGTCCAAAAACTGTTTATCAATGAAGATCCTAAGCTAGAACAACAGGAGGGTGGGAAGTCGAGATAAAAGGACCTAAGTGAAGGAGATGTGTGAAAAATATAAAATCCAAATTCTGATTTTGCAGGTAACCAAGTTGGATCCTTTTGATTCCTGATTTCTAGATTCTATCTGGGACATCAAGAATAAAGACAGTATCACTGAATGTGAAGGATCAGCAAGGGGTGTTATTGTAGCTTGGAACAAGGATCTCTGGTGCTCCAAATCTGCTAAGCTGTCGTAGATTTTTTTCTCTAATCTCTTACCCAGTCAGGGTCTGAAGAGATCTCTTGTCCCTGTCCTTTCCAAGGCTCTCAAAGGAGGAAAGTGGAATCATTGGAAAACTCTATCTTGGAAGGAGATATCATGGTTGCTATCAACTCACTTGGGGGGGATAAGGCTCTGGGGCCGGACGGCTATCCTTAGCACTCTATCAACTCTTCTAGGACATGATCAAACAAGACACGAATTTGCCCAAGAATTCAGCAACAAGGGCAATATTGTGAAAGCCATGGGGGCTACTTTTGTTGCCTTAATTCCGAACAAGGAGGGAGCAGAGTCACTCTCAGATTTCCGGCCCATAAGCCTTATTGGCAGCCCCTACAAGATCCTAGCTAAAGTTTTGGCAAACAGATTCAGAGCGTGCTTCCAATGGTTATATCAGAATATCGGGGCGCCATTGTTGCTAACAGACAGATTTTAGACAGTGCATTACTCGCCCATGAATGCATTGATTCCAGACAGAAGGCATTAAATGTGTGGTGTAAACTAGACATAGAGAAGGCATATGATCATGTATACTGGGATTTCGTGGTATACATGCTAAAAAGAATGGGATGAGGCAACAAATGTATCAGTTGGATGAAGGAATGCATATTGTCGGCCACATATTCCATATTGGTTAACAGCTCTCCAAAAGGTTTTCTTTAAAAGGCTGAAGGGGTCTAAGGCAAGGGGACCCGTTATCCCCTTTTCTGTTTATAGTGATCGTTGAAGCTCTTAGTCGCATGCTAACCAAAGGGCAGGAGGTGGAGTTAATTTCTGGGTTCGCTGGGGCAAGAAATGGGGTTAGGATTACTCACTCACAATTTATCGATGACACCTTATTATTTTGTGACGTGGATGAAGCCAAAGTAGACAACTTAAGGAAGACAACAGAGTGTCTTGAAGAAGTATCAAGCCTCAAAATTAATGTCAGAAAGAGCGAGATTCTGGGTATAGGTCTATCTATCGAGGAAATTTCTTTTTTGGCAAGAGTGTTCGGTTGCAGAGCTGGTTCTTTTCCCTCTACTAATTTGGGTCTCCTACTATGCTTGAGCAAGCTGCCTAAGCATTGATGGTCCAAGGTGATAGAAAGGTTCGAGCAAAAATTATCAAAGTGGAAGGGGAGATTATTGTCTTTGGCCGGACGTATCACACTCATTAAGGCCACCCTTTCTAATCTACCAGTTTATTTCATGTGTAACACCCCATACTTTTCAGTACTCGGGTGTTACCGTATAAACTAATTTAGTATACATACAAACATAACTCATTCGAACATCTACGATCATTTTAGTCTAAATCTGACCATTGAAAACAATCCTAATCATACATTAAGCCATCCACCCTCTGATCTACAAGATAGAATACCAAGCCATCGGGCTAGACGATTTAACCGCATGGTGTCTATCACGGGCATTAGATCATGCGGTCCACTATTGGCTCATCTTACATAACGGTCGGTAAACAATCTACTCAAATTCTTGCAAATCTAACCATACAATTATAAGACCAATCACTAGTTTTGATTATGAGCCTGTTTAATCACAGGCTCGACCATCAGATCATTCATCTTAGATTTAGGAGTCTGGGCGATGCTCCCCCTAATCGATCTGATGATCAATTCCCCTAACTCGACCATCGAGTTATAAATTTAACCACAAACTGCCCAAGCAGTAGCCGTGCCCCAGATTTAGACACATAGCTTAACAAGATATAGTTCAAACCACTAATGACCCTAATCGAAGGTGGGTCCTACATAAGACACTACTACTAATAAAAAATAGATAAAAATAAGTACCTAAGTATATACATATAATAATAATGAACAAAGATAAAGTTAAGTAATGATAGTACAATAAGGCAAATAATATTATTAAAAAACTTAAATAATAGTGAGGGAATTATTAACACAAGAGACAGATGGTCCTAAATGCACAGATGATCCCTAAGGTCTTTTTGACCGTTGATGTTCAAATTGGGGAGAACCTAACCATCAGATCCGAATTTTTTCCATAAGGCAACCCACACACCGTGTTTAGTTTCAATAGTTAAAGGGTCGGATACCTTTTAAAGATCCAACTGTAAAAATAAAATGATAACTGTACATGGAGACCCATGCACAAGATTCACATAAACACCTTAGGGGAAAATAGAATGAAATCTACAGGGACAATAATAATAAATATTATCATCTAAAAGTATGGTAACCCGATAGTTAATGTTATAAAAGCATATTAGGCCATTTGATCCATAATCCGGCCACTAAATTATAGTTAGGTAGTCCTATAGACCCTTTGTACCGGTGAAAATAAGTTTAGACGTAATATGACCATTGGAGCAAGGAAAATCCACAGTATGATCCGAATCAAGCCGTGGGCCCCACCTACACCTTGGATCTGCCCCATCTTGGGTCAAAGGCTATGATGGGGCCCACCAAATAGAATGGATGGTGTGGATTTATCACAAACATCATGGTGGACCCCACTTAATGGCGTGCATGTGCATGGCTGGTGCGGTCAAATCGGGCTGACCCGATTTTTCTAAATAAAGAGAGAAATTCTCTCTCCTCTGTTTCCACCAACGGACGGACGAAGGTCTGTGGATTTCGTTGGTGGCCCACAAACCATGACCCACCTTCACGATCCAAACCGTCCATTCAGTAGAGAGTCCACGTGTGACCAAAACCTGATAAGTTTCACACGATCCAGCATGTACGTCTGCACACGATTTTTGACGCAAGAAGGCCCTGCTAGCACAAAGTTTCCAAAAACGGAAACCTATTGTTGCCAAATTGCAATCCGTGTAACACCCCATCTTTGCATCTCCACCGTTCGAACCGGAGAAATCCTAGCCCTACAAACTAAGCTTTTGATTAAAAGGGAGGAGAATGAGAGAGGAAAATCAGTTGTAAGTTCCTCCCTCCTAACCCATTGAAGAAACCCAACTGAAGCTTCGATTTGGAATTTCCCCAAGCTCCCTAAAGTCCATCAGAGCTGTTTGGAAGAAAGAAAATGGACGAAAACTGTTCGGACGAGATTTCGCCATTGACGGCCATGTCGTCTTCATCGGATCGTTGACTCGCTCGGGCTCAGTTAAACTAAGTCTTGCGTTTGTGGGACACGACAGAAAGGATGGTAAAAGAGTGAGATAGAGAGGGAGAAAGAAAAAGAAGAGAGAAAGAAGAAGAAGGGAAGGACTCGAGGGCAAGGGGTGTTGCTATTGCACCACGTTGGATCGGACAGAGTCTGTCCGAACCCAACGGCCATGCTGGATGTTTCCAGCAGACAGAGAGAGAAATAGAAAGAAATGGAAAGAGAGAGAAGCAGAGAGGGAGCGTCCAGGTGAGACCCATTCATCGAATCTGCACCAACCCAACTAAGTCACTGGACAGGCGAGGGCCGCTGCCATGTCGACCGAACTCAACTCATCGAGCCCGAGTCGTGTGGAGCTTGGGCTTAGTGAGCCTTGCTGAACCGAAAAGAGAGCAAGAAGAGAAGGGAATAAGAGGAAAAGAGGGAGACAGTGATCTACTGCTGCCGCACTAGGCTTGGCTAACTCGTAGCCGAGCTCTGACCCGATTGAGTTATTAAGCTGAGTCCAGCCATGCTGTCTGGACAAGGGAGAGTGAGAGCATAGGAAGAAGGAACAAAGAGGAGGAGGAGACACTTCCTAGTCCAGAAGAAATCTCACCATTCTTCCCTAGAGAGATTCTCTCAGAACTTCATACTTCCGCAACTCCTATTTCAGTTTCAGTCCATTCATGTTGCATCTAGCGCCAGCTCTAATCTTAAAGATTCTCACTCCACTAGACTTCCTTCCACGCCAGGGGACTCCACTTCAGATACGACTCATCCCCTTTCGATCTCATCTACAACTGCCAGATTGTTTAGAAACGCGGGGCTGATTGGCGTGGCAATTGTCACAAGCAAGATATTGGGACCGAGTCCAGCTGGGCCGGGTCATGCTCGGGCCTGGTCCAAGCCTTACTGAGTTTGGTTCG
Organism: Magnolia officinalis; assembly: GCA_021015155.1. NCBI lineage: Eukaryota > Viridiplantae > Streptophyta > Magnoliopsida > Magnoliales > Magnoliaceae > Magnolia > Magnolia officinalis. Next base: position 28,057 of record JAJHSJ010000989.1, on the reverse strand, counting down.
AGTTGAAATCGAATCTAGCTTTTGGGCGAACCAAGTCAACTGGGCTGAAACTCGCCAAGTTGAGCTATTCAAGATGGGAGCAAATCGAGCTTGTGGGACAGCTAGAGTCGACGTGTGTAAGTCAACCTTCTCCCAATATAGCTTGTTTTTAATTACCTTTGGCATTACCATAGTTATCGCGGTTGTTAAACTTGATTAGTCACTAGCATGGTACTTATACTAGTAATAGTTATATTACGAGAAATTACAACTATTAGGTATTAGAATTTTATTCACCATTCCTGACTGTTATCAATGACAAAGTGCACAAATTACTACCATCATAATGATTACTATTACCATGATAAACTAATATTAATACTATCATTAATGTTAGTAATTAGGTTATGGTTACTAGATTAGCATGGTAATTAATTTTACATTAATTAACATATAAATCCCAAAATATAAGCCTAGCACTAAACTCTAGGATAAAACCCTAATTTTACATCAAAACCCTAAGTAATCTAAACCCTAGGTTAGTACCTTGAACACAAATAGTGGGCTAAGTTTGGATCTAATGGTACGATTTCATAACTTGTGATAGGATCCAATTCTAAGGGTGCACACGCTTCCTAGCAACGTCAGTTGGCGATTCAAACATAAGGTGATGATTCTTCCCCTTGAGCTTTCCATTTTCCCATTAGCTTAAGTTATAGTTTTATTTTAATTCATAAATGATATCTCCATTCTATAACCACATGTGTTAATTGTTGGAATTGAGTTGTTACATCACATGCTTAATGTTTATCCTGTATATTTATTTCATGCTATTGGATTACTTGTGGATTGCTTCTGGAATTTTAACTGGTACATTAGTGGGAAACCCCCCACTTATAAATGTACACCCATACTTTGGATATAACTCGATTGATGGTGATTACAATGGACCTTCGATCTAGTGGTTATTGAGTGGTGGTCTAGATGGATCATTGATGTAGGCCTACCATCCAGGGTTGTTGTGTCTAAGTGGTTTTCAAGGATGGTCGTTTATTGCATGGTTTTGATACTCGCTCTATGTGGCTTATTTTGATATTTGCCTCATGTGGCTTGATATCGCCCTAGTGTGGCTTTGTTTTGGGTATTTTTCCCTATATGGGTTCGATGTTTTATACCGTATAACCATGCGATGGTAAGGCCCCATATATTGTAATATGATTGTGGCCATTGTGCGACGGGTTTCCATTAAACATCCTACGATGGTAGTCTCATGAGCCGGGGATGGTAGTATGGGAGCTATGCCCGGAGCTGTCGCGGCCTACGCTGTGACAGCCCCCGTATGACCTTTGAGCTTATTTAAATTGGCTGGTTGTAATTGGACTAATAACGGGTTGGCTAATCATGCATACATGACATGGACCAGCATCTATTGTTATCGTACGTGATGTACGTAAGGCAGTCGTTACGCCGCACTTAGTATGCTTCGCTGACGACTAGCCTCCATTCGACTGGATGTTTTTCCCAGGTCGATGATTGCATGGGTGACAAGCCCAACTTCCGCACGGATGTGCATCCCCGGGACGATGACTGCATTCACGCATACATGTATCTAATAAGACCTGCATCATGTATTGTTTTGTATGCTTTGTTTTATAACTATGCTTACCTAATGCGGCAGTATGTAATCTTGAGGGGAATTCACACTGAGTTGGCCACTCATCCATCAAATATATAACCGCACAGGTAGCACAGGCGGCATAATTGATTTTCAGGTTCAGATTGATGATGATCAGAGTAACACTGTTGAAGATGCATGATTGTATTGTCAAGTGTTGCTACATGGTTTTACAATTCCAAATTTGTTACACTTTGCTTTGGTTACATGTAACCAGTGTTCGAAATATCGGTATCGCACTATGTATCGCACTCTTGGGATACAGATACGTATCGGTTATCGCGTGGATATATCGTTTGTATCGCATAATTTATCACACTTTTTGGAAACATTGGGGAAATTGTTGAATTTTTCAATGAAACTTCAGGGATTGTTAAAAAAGACCTAATACAACACTTTTAAATCATAACATCTCCAAAAAAAAAAAATTGTACATAATAAGTTTCCTTTGTATAGAGTCCTAAGCTGTGCGATCTAACTAAATTAATGCAATTATATTCAAACTTCTTGCCAACTCATTTTAGGGCATGGGCCACACATAAAGCAAATCCGATTCTCAGGTGGACCATACCACAAGAAACAATGGGCATGATGGACATTTAATCCTCATTGTTTCATGTGTTGTGGCCCACTTGAGCTTTGGATCTTCCTGATTTTTGGCTTATGCCTTAATATGCTCTAAAAAAATGGATGAACGGAGTGAATTTCTCACAAACATCATGGTGGACCCCACTATGAGCCCCACATACCATACGTCTCTGCCTAGGTCCTAGCGGATGTGGATTGCTTAATGATGACGTTGGTAGTCAGTAGCCATTGGATGGTGGTCTATAGGCCCCACCATAATGTATGTTTTTAATTCACTTTGTTCATCCATTTTCCTAGATAATTTTATAATATAATTCAAAAAATTAGGCAGATTCAAATCTCATGTGTACCACACCACAAGAAACAGTGGATGAAGTTGATATTCTTGTTTTCAATTCATTCATGTCTTTATGACTTGATCAACAGGTTGGATGGCAAATAAACATTACAATGGACCCTAGGAAGTTTTTAATGGCGTTCGTTCAATCACAACCGTTTTCTTGTCATGTGGTCCACTTGAGATTTGGATTTGCCTCATTTTTTGAATCGTGGCGTAAAATAATATGAAAAAATAGATTTGTGGCATGGATAGAACACATGCATCATAGTAGGGCCCATAAAGCACCGTTAGTGGCACCTCAAGTCAAGAGGCAATCCACGTCTAGGCGTGGTTTCGGTGGATCCCCATATCCACCACGGTCGGTAGATCCATAACCCGGGGCCCACTTTGATGTGTGTATTACATCCACATCTTGATTATATGTTGTATATCCACTCCGTTCATTCGTTTTTCCAGCCGATTTAGGACAGTCTTAATGTTGAACCACATCCAAATATTAGGTGGACCGCACCACATGAAACAGTGATGATTGAATGCTCGGCATTAAAAGCTTCCCAAGGCCCATTGCAAGCAGATTTGTAATGTTTATTTGTCATCCAACCCGTTAATAAGATCAACAAGAACTTAATGAAGGGAAAAATCAAAGATTAGATTGACCCAAAACTTTTATGGCCTACAAAAATGCTTTTAATGGTGATTCACAACTTTTTCCAATGGTGTGGTCCACTCAAGATTTGGATATGCTTAAGTAATATTATAACACCCTTAAATGATCTGAAAAAAACGGATGGACAGTGTGGATATTAAAAAAAGTGATCAAGATGGACCCCACACGGTGAGGTCCCACTGAGTTGTTACCTGCGTCACACCTAATCCACTCCCTAACTTAAAAGGGAAGCAGAATGCATAGTGTGTAACTTACTACGCTTAGTGTACTGACTAAACATTTTGAGGTCCACCTTGATTTATTTATTTTATCCGCTTTGTCCATCCATTTCCCAGATAATTTTAGTAGTTTATCCCCAAAAAAAAAAAAATCATATAAAATATTCAAATGGGTCACACCACAGGAAACAATTGATTTGAATGTCTACCGTTGAAAATTTCCTAGGGGCCATAGAAGTTTTGGATCAAGCTTATATTTGTGTTTACCGTTCATCCATGTCTTTATGATCTCATGAATAGGTTGGATGACAAATAAACATCACTGTGGGGCCTAGCAAGGTTTCAACGGTGGAAATCATTATACCCACTGTTTCCTGTGGTATGATCCACTTGATCTTTGGATACTCGTCATTTTTGGGATCAACCCCTTAAATTAGATGGAAAAACGGATGGACGGCGTGGATAGTTCATATACATTCTAGGGGGCCCAACTAAGTTTACTCATGATAGAGCGTACTAAGTAACTCAGTACGCTATCCCATTTCAACTTAAAGACCCAAGAGAGAGTCCGAAAGACTCTCTTCTCCGTCAAAGACGGTCGTAGGTCCGCAGCCCTACTCCATCAAAAATTCCAAACAAAATTTCCAAAAATCTCTTCGAAAGTATTTTTATTTGGCAAATCCCAACCCAAATCCCATAATCCTTGGCAGAAATACAATTTCCTTCCAGAATAGTTATCTTCGAACGAAAAAAGTCTTAGGGTTTTTCTTACATGATCCGAGGATGCCGATTGCGGCCCACCAAATCCAGTCGAAAGCCACCTCAAGCAAATCACAAAGGTAAGATAAAAAATCTTCTCTCTCTCTCTCTCTCTCTCTCTCTCTCTCTCTCTCTCTCTCTCTCTCTCTCTCTCTATATATATATATATATATATATATATATATATATATATATATATATATATATATATATTGCAATTTCTGGATGAGAGGTTTTTTTTTAAATTAATTTCTAGATGAGAAGAGATGTTCCTGTGATATCGCGTATAAAATCAAGCAAAAATCTGGAATATCAAGCATTATCGTGTGATATATGGTCGATATTGGCGATATCTTAGGATATTTTGCGATATCTTGCGATATATCGCACGATACACGGGATTTCAAGATTTTTTTTTTTAATTTCCGGGAGACTTCTGAGGGGTTTCGTATCGCTGGCCTGCGATAACGATAATATTGGCCGATAGTATCGATATTACGAACATTGCATGTAACATCATTTCACTTGTAATTGTAAGTTTGGGACATTTGTTTGTATAAGTCATTATGGGCAACCTTTTGTATATTCTAAATTTAAATATAAATTTTCCTTTATGTTGATTTGTCCATCCTACGCTCATCTGCTTACTCTGACTGAAGAAGAAAAAAAACGTATACTCAAATTAGACCATCCTTTAAGGTTAACACTCGGGTTTTTGGGATACGGGTCATATACTCGGGTCCTGAAAAGTCGGGGCGTTACATCATGTCCCTATACAAATGCCTCGAATCTGTTCTAGACCGATTAGACAAATTACGAAAGGACTTTCTTTGGGAAGGTGTTGAAGGAAAACACAAATTCCAACTTTGGAGTTTGCAAACCGCTATCCCACGGGGGTGTGGGCATTGGGAATTTCGAATCTATGAACGTGGCTCTCCTTGGTAAGTGGCATTGGAGATTTAGCACGGAAGCGGGAAGTCTTTGGAGTGAAGTAGTAGTTGCAAAATATGACCTGGAAGAAAGGGGATGGGAGATCAAAAGATCCTCTCAGTATCACGCTTCAGGCATTTGGAAGGTTGTCCTATCAGCGACTTCTTTGGTCAAGTCTAATGTCTTTCACTCTTGGCAATTAGGTGGGAGGATCCGTGGTGCGAAGATAGGCCCTTGAAATCGGATTTCCTATCCATAGCTAATTTATCGCCTTTGCCGAATATTTTTGTGGCGAGTTGCTTCTCTTCCGAGGTAGGAAGTGGGGCTCGATGCCCCCCATGTCACAGACCATTAACAGATAATGAGATGGTGACGGGGACATCATGCACACGCCCCCCACCCTACGCACGTATTCGAGGAGGAGGCGGGCCCCAATTTTGATTTGGATCGACGATGATATCTTTGGAGGGCCTTACAGTTAGGGGTTGTGCTATGGAGCATTGGAGTGGACCTGATCATCATATAGATTCTACAATCGGATCTCATGATCATGGTCCACTACCTTAGATGATCTAGGATTTTGAGTTTTGACTATTCCCGTTATTATAAACATCATGAATGGCTTTGATTGCTTAGACTAGTTATTATTTTATTTACTTCAGCTTTAAGTATTAGTGTGCGCACATGGTGCAAGGGTAAAATTGTCTTTTGGGGTTCAGGTTTTCTTATAAATAAGCAACCCCATGTAGGTATTTTCAATGAAATTTATGAATAAAAATCCTGCGTTTTTCTTCTCTATCTGTTTGGATTAAAGAATCGAATTGGGTGCGAAACCCTCCCTTCCTCGAAGGGCTAACTACCGTGATGCGAAGCCACAACCATCCCAAATCATCCCCACTTCATTACACCCCACATCCATCATCCTCTACATCCCTTCCACCTTCAGATTTACCCTCTTTCGTATCTAAGTTCTATCCTATAACAATACACGAACAGATTTTCAGATTTTGACCCATCTAAGGGGGTGAAACTTCAGCGGAGTACCACGCACAAACCGCGCATCGGATCGACACAAAATTTGGCATGGAAGCAGTCCTACCCTGGCCGATCCTAGCCTAGGAGTCGATTTCCTACTTGGTGGGCCCCACGCACGTGTGGACGAGTAGTCACGCACGTGCGCCCAAGGCCAGCTGCTATCCACACACGTGGCTCATCTCAGGTCCTATTTTTCCTCTATTTTCCTCTTCTTTAGACTTAAATCCAAATCATTGACCCTAAAGAATCCAAATCCCAATTATCCCCAAATTTGAGCCCTAGATTTTCTCCCGAATTGAAACATGGTGAATCTCTTGAATTGGGGAACAATCCTTTGTAAGAATGGATGAATCTTACACTCCTTTGGGCTTGTTTGGTTTATAATTTTATTTGATCCCGCGCTAAACTTGTGTAGGCTTGGACCCCCATAGATTCCCCTTTTTGAATGTTTGATAGTATGTAGAATGTGGAGTTTTGTGATTGTTTAAATTGGTATAATCATGAGCTTGATTTCTTATATTCCACATTTAATTTCATGTCCTGCATCAAATTTGGTATCAGAGCGGAAGGTCTCATGTTCGAGACTCCTCACCGGGAGTGATTAATACAGCGGCATTTTCAAACCGAGCTCGAGTGGGGTAGCCCATGGGCTGCGGGGACACACTCGGAGTAGGTGACCCATGTGATTTGGGGCCCATGGGGGGGGGGTCTCATGTTCGAGACTCCTCATCGGGGGTGATTAATGCAGGGGCATTTCACACCGTGCTCGAGTGGGGTAGCCCATAGGATACGGGGACACACTCGGGGTAGGCGGCTCATGTGATTTGGGGCCCACGAGGGGGGTTCGGCCGAGGTCCTAACCCATGAGATGTGGGGCCTGGGATATGAGATAAAGGGATTAATTCATCATACTCTAACAGTTCAAGCTTTTAGAGCAAGTGGTTAATTGTCCTGCATCAGATGGGCAACCTCGTCTCGCTCCTAGCACGTCTTCATAACATCCATCCTTCTCCAGAATTTGCGAATGGAGTGGTTTGGAATGCATCCCCTTCAGGTTCCTTTTTCTATCAAATCCTTTTACAAAAAAATCAGGGAATCAGTAGAAGCTAGAGGCGGTGGTTTCTTTCATTCTTTTTTGGTTTTATGACGCACCACCAAGGTGGCTTCTTTCGCTTGGCTCATGAGTAAAGAGTGCATCATTACTATTGATAATTTGCAAAGAGAGCAATGATCCTCCCCAACATATGCCTTATATGCATGGAATACGCTTGAGACAATCGGCTATATATTTATCCATTGCTCCACTCAGAAAGTTTGGTCTCATCTTCTCAACATCTTCGGCCTAGCCTGGGTGATGCCTTACTCTATTGACCAATTATTTCAGTTGTGGCATGCTGTTCTTCCTAGCCAAATCCAATCGTGCTCTTTGGAGATTGTGTTTCTTAGTAGTTCTATGAAATCTATGGTCGGAGTGTAATTCGCGATGTTTCTGCAACAAATCTGGGCCTTGGGAAGAAACTCTTTGGAAAGTAAAGTGAGATGTCCTCGATTGGGTCGCTAGTTCAGGCCAAGTTGATTTCAACGTGGCTAAATCTGTATTGGGGTTGTAATTTGTTTCTCTTTTGATGTATTCTTGTTGTTTGTCTTTTCAAACAGTTCTTTGATATCCAATCGTGCTCTTTGGAGACTGTGTTTCTTAGTAGTTCTATGAAATCTATGGTCGGAGTGTAATTCGCAATGTTTTTGCAACAAATCTGGGCCTTGGGAAGAAACTCTCTGGAAAGTTAAGAGAGATGTCCTCGATTGGGTTGCTAGTTTAGGTCAAGTTGATTTCAACGTGGCTAAATCTGTATTGGGGTTGTAAGTTTGTTTCTCTTTTGATGTATTCTTGCTATTTGTCTTTTCAAATAGTTCTTTGATAAAATTCAATAACCCCCCCCCCCCCCCCCCCCCCCCCCCCAAAAAAAAAAAAAAAAAAAAACATGTGGTGAGTGTTGTCTAGTGTGGACCAAATTCATAGTATTGAAGTTTATAATTCGTAGGTGTTGTGGTGCTCTACTGTAATGGAAATGTAACATAGATTTCATGGACATGGTGACAATAGTAGTCATATAGGTGGTAGTATCAACCATGGTAGTGGTAGTTCCCGTACTGGTGTTAAAGACAAGCCTTTGTACTCTCATTGTGGTTGACCTTGGCATAAGAGGAAGAAGTGTTGGGATCTGAAAGCAAACTCATTCTGCTAGTCCGAACATCAAGAGACCTGTTCACATAGACTTGCATGCTATGCATTCATCAGGTGTTTGACACAAATTTCTCACAGATGAAAATTTTGAGCTCAATCATCATCTTACTATTCTTTAAGGTGCTTAATCTCTGGCAGGTCAGCCAAGTATCTTCGTCTTTGCTAATCTAGTGTCCAATAACCATAATACTTCATCACGAATCATTGATTCTGGGGCATCCAATCATATGATGTGTATATATTCTCATTTTTCGTCATATTCATCCACGTTTAACTCTAATTGCGTAAAAATCGTTGATGGATCATGTAGTCATGTTGAGGGAACTGATGGAGTCAATCTATCTCCTTCATTGTCTTCATCGTCCATTCTTCATGTTCTAAAATTGTCTCCTAATTTATTCTCTGTTAGCAACTCACCCAGTCACTTAGGAGGCATTTGGATCATAAGCTACTTATGCCTCGAGTAACTTATCTTGGTTTCTACTTATATAGCAGATAAGTATGTCTAGTAAACAACTTATCAACCAAAAAGTAGAAAAGAATGTTTGGTTTCCAACATCATGTAAGTACCTATCCCTTAAGTTTTTTCGCTCCACCCTTAATATCCAACGTCCATCACATGGACCCAAGCTTTGATGTGGATTGTTCATTATGTTGGGCCCACCTTGGTCCTGCCTTCAATGTGAACGGTCCATCATGTGTGGCCAACCTTTAATGTGGACCATCCACCTTGTGAGGCCCACTTTTGATGTGGGCTACCATAATGTGGGGGGGCCCACCATTAATGTGGATCGTCCATCATGCAGGACCAAACTTCAAAGTGGGTCGTCCATCAAGCGAGGCCCGCCTTTGATGTGGGTCATTCATCATTAGGGGCCAACCTTCGATGTGAATTGTCCTCGTGTGGGGCCCACCTTGATATGGGTCATCTATCATGTGGGGCCCACCATCAATGTTATTGTCCATCATGTGGGGCCCACCTTTAATATCCCATCATGTGGAGCCCACCTTTGATGTGGACCGCCCATCATGTGGGACGTCTGTCATGCAGGGCCACCTTGGTAAACTTACATATTTAATAATCATGAGATATGACATCATGTATGCGGTCCCATTGTTAGTCAGTTCACGCATGCTTCTAGCTGCCTTGACGTTGTTTTCTGGATCCTGAGATATTTAAAAGGGTCTCCTAGTAGAGGTAATCTTTATTCCAAGCACAACCAACTAGATGTTGAGGAATATACAGGCAATAATTGGGTTGGTTCTCAGAAGAATAGGTCTACCGTATGCTATTTACATGGAGCTGGACATGAACCAAGCTGGCTTAGTTAACTCACTCGGCTCGGCTCAACTCGGCTCGGATAAGTTGGGTTTGGGCCGAGCCGAGCTGATTTTTTGAGCTTGAAAGAATTTCGAGCCGAGCTTGACTCGACTCAACTTGAACTTGACTCAGTTCGGCTCAGCTCAAGTTATACCTTAATTATATAATATTATATTTATAACTTAATCAAGTTATATAATATTATATAACTTAATTAATATATTATATTTTATATTATATATAATATAAGAAAAGGGCCCGCTTGTATAAAAACGCTCAACTCAAAAGCTCGAGCTTGAATTCGGTTCGAGTTGGCCCAAGTTGGTAACCAAACCGAGTTGAGCTGGTCAGTCAAGCTCGAGGACTGAGCCGAGCCAAACTCAAGCTGGGGTAGGCTATTGGCCGAACCGAGTTGAGTTGTGCCAAGCTCAACTTGGTTCGGCTTGTGTACAACTCTAATTGTACACTGGTCAGGGGCAACCTTGTTACATGGAAAAATAAAAACTAACCTATTGTTGCATTTTCCAATACTGAAGTAGATTATCGTGTTATGGCTCATGGTGTTTGTGACTTTCATTGAAGTCCCTACTGAAAGAGTTGCGTGTTTAATCCTTTAAAAAAAAAAAAAAAAAAAAAAAGACAGTTGCGTGTTCATGTTCCTCTTTTGATGACACTTCATTTGATAACTTGCTTGCAATTCATCTCTCTTCTAACCCGGTATATTATGACTATACGAAGCACCTTAAAGCTGATTGTCAATTTATTCGAGAGAAGATAGTGTCCACAAGGGAGGTTCACGTCTTATAAAAATACCAAGATCAACTTGCTAACCCAACGAGGTTTGGGCGAATGGTCTTCACCGTAGGTTTGCTCCCTACAGGTGAGGGTTCGATTCCCCTCCTTGGCTTTACCCGATACACGTGGTTGTGGGTGATTGCGTGTATCTGCATGGATTAGTCTCACTTCAAAAAGAGGTGGGGACACCCTGTGTCTTCAAAAAAAAAAAAAAACTTGCTAATTTCTTAACCTTAGGTATTGGTCGCCATCATCTTCAGCGAACTTATTCCAATTCTGTCTTCTTTAATTTTCATCTTATGTTTAAGGTGAAAAAAAAGAGATCTTCGATGAGGGTTTGGCAAAAAAAAGCGAATGGCAGTGGAAAGGGACAATATACAATTCACGTCCTTTTGTTTTTTTTTTTTGTTTTCCTTCCCCCTTTTCTTTCAGTGGCCCATTTGATGTTGGTTGTTTGATAGCAACAATTGCATGATCCAAGCCATCCGCACGAGGGAGGTAGAAAACAACCTAGTCTCAAAGCTATCTACAAATGTGTACTTTGAATTCATTTACTTTTACATGTCTTAATTATTGTATGCTAACAACATTTTTATTATGTAAACTCATTTTGGTTACTATTCGAGTGATTTCTCACGGCAACGTATGCTTTTTTTAGCCCCATTAATGAAAACTTACTATTTAATGCATTCTTTTTATAATTTTTTATTCCTAAATATGCAAATATGTGTATTTGGGCATGTCCTAAAGTTTCACTAAAAAATTCCACTGTTTCCCCCATTTTCCCTGCATTTCCAATTATTGACGATAACGATATTATATCTTTATCTTCGACCAGTGAAACTTGTAACAATACCGACAACTTGAACACTGATTAAGATTAATCCCTATGCTAAATGGAAGTTCTACCTTCCATAGGTCCTAATTGATTATTATCTTCTAAGATCTCAATGCAAGATTATATCTCAATGCAAGATTATTGTTTGGTTCGAACTAGGGCATATTTAATATTGGAATTCTTTATATTTGTGATAGGTTAGTTTTATTCAGGGTGTTCAGTATCGGTTACGTATCGACCGATATGTAACGGTAACGGCCGACACCATTACGCGATACGGGGTTGAAACGGCCCCTCAATTTTGTAGCCGTAACGGCCCTGTAACAGCCGTTACGAGGCGTAACGATCGTTACTGTCCAGTAACGGTCAGGGCGTAACGGTCGGAAAACGGCTACTTTTTTTTTCTCATTTTAAGCTCCGATTTTTCACTTTTTTTTATACTTCTTTCTTCCAAACTATTCCTAAATTATTCTATTGCAATTTTAACCACCCTTGGCTTGAAATTAAAGATAAAAACAACTTATATTAAGGATTTTCTTGATTTGAAGCTCCGAGAGCCATTTTCCAGAAATTCCTCAAAAATAGGTATTTATACTTTTTATCAATGTTTGTTGTTTTAATGTAGAATATGATGTGTTAATCATAATAAAACATATTAATGTCCATTTTACAGATTTTGGATGTGATTTTATTTTATTTTATAATTATTTTCTATTTAACGCACTATTTACGGCCCTTTTTTTAAAAATTCAAAAAATCATTTTTTATTTAATGTGTTGCTGTTTTAATGGTAGAATATGATGTGTTAATCATATTAGAACATATTAATGTCCATTTTATAAATTTTGGATGCGATTTTATATTTTTTTATAATTATTTTCTATTTACGCACTATTTTCGGCCCTTTTTTTAAAATTCGAAAAATCATTTTTTATTTAATGTGTTGCTGTTTTAATGGCAGAATATGATGTTTTAATCATAGTACAACATATTAATGTCCATTTTACAGATTTTGAATGTGATTTTATATTTTTTTTATAATTTTTTTCTATTTACGCACTATTTTCGGCCCTTTTTTTAATTCAAAAAATCATTTTTTTTATTTACTGTGTTGCTATTTTAATGGTATAATATGATGTGTTAATCATAGTAGAACATATTAATGTCCATTTTACAGATTTTGGATGTGATTTTATATTTTTTTATATTTTTTTTCTATTTACGCACTATTTTCGGCCCTTTTTTTTAATTCGAAAAATCATTTTTTATTTAATGTGTTGCTATTTTAATGGTAGAATATTATGTGTTAATCATAATAGAACATATTAATGTCCATTTTACAAATTTTGGATGTGATTTTATATTTTTTTATAATTTTTTTTCTATTTACGCACTATTTTCGACCCTTTTTTTTTAATTCAAAAATTCATTTTTTATTTAATGTGTTGCTATTTTAATGGTAGAATATGATGTATTAATCATAATAGAACATATTAATGTCCACTTTATAACAAATCAAGTAATCCTTAATCAAGTTGCAGGGGAGTATATCAGACACTACTATTTTTATTTATTTTTATTTTTTTTAATATTCTTAACTTAAGGATGACAAGTCACAGGACAGGAATCACAGTCACAGTCACAGCCACAGAGGTAAGTTAAATTGTTAATAACTTAATATAGAATAAATTATAGTTAAATTGTTAATAACTTAATATAGAATAAATTATGAAAAATAATTGCAAACACCTACACATAAAAGATATTTTCATATTACATTCATTCTAATATATCTATCATTGATAGTAGATAGTTAGAAAATTAAATATATGAGTTTTGCAATCAAATCCAGGTTGTTTGGTTCATAAATTCATCAGATAGTCCGATACAACTTCTCACCAAAGAATGGACCGTTACACCACCATAAACATGTTCCAATTTATAAATAAATGCATATTTGGAATGCTTAAAATATTCTGGATTTAATCCATATTTTTTCATATTTTTCTTGGCAAAAAAATAAAATAAAATTGCATCGTTACGGGCCGTTACGCCCCCGTATCGTCGTTACACCCCCGTATCCGTATCGATATCAGTGGGCACCGTTACGCCAACCGATACCGATACAGAATACCTTGGTTTTATTTCATGTTTTGACTTCTCTTATTAATCTGTTATTTGATTTTATTGTCCAATGTTAGGTTAAATCATCTGTCCTGCATCAATGAAGCATCATACAATAGGTTCCCGTTGCCAAAAGAGGTGGGATATTGAAATAGTTGGCCAAATATGGGCCTGTTTGTTAAATATGAAGTCTAAAGTTCGAATCTGAAATCTAAATCTGAAGTCCGAAAACCTATTTGGTATCTGTTTGAAAGAAGTGTCTATGTCTGAAAATTAATTTCAGAATCTAAAACAACCCATTTGTTAACAAACATTTGAAATGTCTGGAATCTATTAATTTGACACATTTGCCCCTTCCCTTGTTTGGACATATGGGGGGGATCCATGACTGTGGGGCCCACCATGATGTATGTGCCTTATATCCACGCCGTCCATCCTTTTTGAAAACTCATTTTGGGATATGATCCTAAAAATGAATCCAAACTTCAGGTGGACCATAACACAGGAGACAATGGTAATCGACCATTAAAAACTTCCCTTGAGCCACAAAAGTTTTGGATCAAGTTGATACTTGTGTGGTCTCTTCATCCAAGTCTTTTTTACCTTATCAACAGGTTGGCAAATAAACATTTTGGTGGCCCCCTTGAAGTTTTTAATGGTGAGGATTCAATCGCGATTGTTTCTTGTGTTAAAGGTGACACCCACTAATTTGTTACACGGGTAACACCTAATCTGCTCCCAGCGTTAGTAGGCAATCTTGTCCGGATTCGGGATCCCCCGAAGCCCCGCCCACACCAAGCTCAAGATGGATGGTCCTGTCGGGGGCTCTGAGGGGCCTACCGTGACATATATGTTTAATCCACCCCGTCCATATATTTTTTTCATAGTATTTTAGGGCATAAGACCAAAAACAAGGCAGATCTAAGGCTCAAGTGGGCCACACCACAGGAAACAGTGGGAATTGGGTGCCTACCATTTAAAACGACTTGGCCCATAGAAGGCTCTAATCAAGCTGGTATTTGTGTTTTCCCTTCATCCGGGTATGTGTGACCTAATCAACATGTTGGATGGTAAATAAACATTACGGTGGGCCATAAGAAGTTTTTAATGGTGAGTATTCAATAACCACTGTTTTCTTGTGGTGTGGTTCACTATAGATTTGGATCTACCTCTTTTTTAGTCTCATGTACTAAAATGATCTCACAAAATAGATGGACAGTTTTGATATAACACGCACGTTATGGTGGGGCCCACATAACTTGGTGACGTCAAGTCGGTGGTGTGCGGCACACCATGCAATCCACTTCCACTACTTGTAGCGTCTATGCAATCCAATGCAGATTTCCTACTAAAGCCTTTCGCGAAAACTTCTTGCATTGGGATACTAAATGGGGCCCACTATGATGTTTGTGGGAAATCCACTAGGTCCATTCGTTTTGCAAGCTCATTTTAGGACAAGAAACAAAAAATGAGGCAGATCCAAAACTCAAGTGGGCCACACTACAGTAAACAGTGGGAATTGGGTGCCTACCATTGAAAACTTCTTGGGGCCACAGAAGGCTCTAAACAAGCTGATATTTGTGTTTCCTTTCATCCAGGTCTGTGTGACCTCATGAAGAGGTTAGATGGCAAATAAACCTCACAGTTGACCCTAGCAAGGTTTCAATGGTAGTCGTTTAATTCCAACTGCCTTCTGTGGTGTGGTCCACTTGAGCTTTGGATGTGCCTCATTTTTTAGGCTCATCCTCTAGAATGATCTGAAAAAGTTAATGGACAATGTGGATCTAACACAAATCATGATGGGGCCTGAGAAGTTCTACAAGTTAAAAGCCAGGTTGTGTATTACGCAATCCGGAGAGAGAAAATCTCTTTGGCAACATGCATAGGGATAAATTTGGAAGCAATTTTTTAAAAGAAGGATCTGCAGAGCACATTCCGTATTCACCATTAAGCCAGACCTCCCTCGCCGAAAAAAAAAAATCTACAAAAATCACGAAGTGCTTTCCACATTTTGTGTTAACAAACATCGCTTAACACGGAGCACTTTCTGAGTTCCGCATTCTGGGATTTTTTTTTTCAATGTTACCAGACATGCCCCAAGTTAAAAGAATAATGAAAATTCTGATTAGGATGTGCTTTACAATGGAGATATGTTATTTGTGTTGCTTATGCATTTTGAAAGACATGAATTATGGATCTCTTGGTTTAAAAACTCTTTTAAATATATTTAATGAAAATCTCTTTATGCAATGTGAATTCGATTACATGTGTTAAATTGTACGAGGCTATCTCACTGGCTTTTATAGCTAACCCTTTGTTATGGGAAAATAAATAGTTGCAAGTGATGATTTAGAGGTGGCGTTTCCAGAGGAAGAGTTCTACAAGACATCTTGTAGATTTCCTTTTTGTTTTAAGTTTGAAGTATTGAAGTAATAAGGTCCATTAGATGACCACTAGATTAGACAATTAAAGACAAATTTAGTTGATTTTATGATTGGAGCACTATTTACAAAATTCGGTTTATTTTACTTTTGTGCGATGGATACCGTGCGAATGTGATTGTGCTTTGAATTTATTTTTTATTTTTTATTTTTTATTTTTTTAAGTGTGGTTGTTAAGCATTCGTTCATTATTTATGTAACACCATCGAACTCAAGATCTAAGTCTCTATCCTTGGGTGTTGGATTTGGCGTTACAAGGGCTTTCTCTCCAGTTCTTGTATTCAGCAAATCATGTCAGGTACCATCGATTTGCTTTTCCAGGTTTGGTATGGTGGGGGTAAAGGAAAAACAGGGAAGAAGATTTGGTGCCTAGGCATGTTCGGAGGGATTTGGGTTCTATGGATGGAACAGAACAATCGATGTTTTAGGAATCAGAAAAGATCGTTAACAGAGGTTGGGTTCATGGAAAACGAGCTAGTGAAGGAATGGGCTATTGTAGCTAAGGCGATTGTGGCATATCAGCTAGGCAGCAGCTTGGCTGATTTGTAGTCTACTCTTTTTCTTTCTTTTTTGTTTGCTTCTCTTTGTTTTTGCTGTATTTTTTGGCCTTTTGGTCTTTCTGCAATAAAATTACCATCGTTTCGAAAAAAAAAAAAAGGAAAGACATTCATGCTCCAACTTGAGGGGGTGTAGAGAAATATATGTATTTATGTATTCTTTTGTGTGCGTCTGCAAGCATTGTTTCCTATGGTCTGTAGTGTACTGTATATTTGCTTAACATTAAGGAGATAATGTTAGTCCATTGAGGCTAACACACAACATTAAAGCCCTAACACACTCTCTTTCTCCAGCCTTTCTCCTTTCTCCTCTCTTCCTCCTCCTTTCATCCCTCCTTATCTTCACCCTCAATCACTCCACTTTTCTACTAGTTTAGCTGATACCGAGGCTGATGTTTAGGCTTAGCTACTTAGCTGAGGGAGCTACATGACAAAGTTGGTGAATGGGGAATTAGTCTTTCCTCCCGCAATTTGCCTTTTCCTCCACTAATAAAATGGTTGCCATCAATGAAACTAAAATCTACAGACATTTTCATAGACCTTTGCTCTCAAGCACTTTTTACCATCATAAAAAGCTATGAACTTTAATAAATATGACATTTGAACCATGGTTCATCCAAGCAGCACCCACAAATTTTTGCCCTGGCTTTGTCACCTAGTGCATCAATCAACAGTTTATAGGGTTGGGTGGAACAGCACCTAAGCTATTTTGGAAACATGGGCATTTCCTGATTCAGTGGAAAAGCTAGAAACAAACATTTGCTTATTAGTCAGCCACTTCTGTTTCCACTGTTCATAAGAAAGGAATTAAGGATTTAAGACATACCCAATGCTTGACGGTCAGTTTGAGCCTCCAGCCAATGCTGCTCAAATTGCACATTGTATAGAGCCTCTTCCAGCTTCGCAATTTGTTCCAATAAAGGGTTGAAATGCTCTGGGGAAATTTCAGAAAAGTTAGGTTCTGGTTCTGCATTCAAGGCGATTGAAATAAATCATAAAGGCAGAGTGCTTACCATCTTTGGCATGCTGATCAAAGTACGCAAAATGACCAACATGGATATCAAAATCTATAGTTTCGTGGTATGGGGACTTGTTAGTGAAACAGAATCGGTGAAGACCTTTCTTGTGAACTACAAATTCAAACTTCTCGCTAGTCTTGTCACGAGAATCATGAATCTGCTCACCAGTAGGACCCTTCACCTGATAATTTTGCACAATTGTGGGATCAAAATAGTGGTGGTACAAATCAAGCAAATGTAGATGAGAAAAAATAAATCACTACAATGCATCTTTAAGGACATGAATAAACTAATGCCAGATATTTTCATGAACTTGGTTACTTGGGCATACTAAAAGGAAAAGTTGGACACATAACAATAAAGATAAGGTCCATAAAAGAAAGGGAAAAGACTGCACACACAGTGTTTGCTAAGAATCAATTGTACATCTTCAACCATCCAAAAATAGTGGAAATTGCAATATGTGTTTTGAGAGCAAGACTTTGAAGTACCATTTGCAAGTGTTGAGTTCCTGCCTACTGTCTTTGGGTGATTGGAGAAATATGTGTGCTGTCTCTCAATGCACACTGTGCACAAATGTCAACCCCTGAACAGAAAACTGGATTCTGCATGCCTCAAAAACACCTGTGAAATAACATGAATGCAATTGTTCCATTATTTTATCACATATTGATGCTCTGCCACTACCCTTTTCAACTCTAGTGATTGCATTTTTTATTTTTTTATTTTTTGAGAGGTAATGATAATTATGTTAATAAGAAGAAAGGAACACAAAGGAGAGGATCAACTCGCTGAGGAAGCGAGGAGATTATCCTCCAACATGAAACAGATTACAGCTCTTTATATTAACGGTGTAAGAAGCCCACTCAACAACATACTGCTGCGCCTTCTGAACTACTGAAACTGCCGAGTTGGATACTCCATTGAAACATCTCCTGTTTCTTTCTTCCCACACCGACCAGCAAGCAGCCATAAGAAACATTCTCCACACCATGGTCCTTTCTTTTCCTAGCTTGGGCCCACACCAAGCTTTTAGCAAACAGTATGAAGATTCAGGGAAAACCCAGGATATGTTGAAAGATTAAAGGATAGCTATCCACACCTGGTTTATGAACGGGCAATGGACGAAGAGGTGGTCCACTGATTCTGCTTCAGCCATGCAACAAAGACAAATATTTGTAATGGTCATACCCCTTTTCCTCAAGTTGTCAACAGTCAGCGCTTTGTTCTTCCCAACTAACCAGCCGAATACGGTTATCTTTGGGGGCACTTTGTATTTCCACACCTGATCTGTCCTAGCTTTGACTACCGAGGATGATTTCCTGTCAATGAAACTGTACAAAGATTTAACCGAGAAGGAGCCCAATCTGTCGAATCTCCATTTTAATCTGTCTTCTCTCTCCTGATCAATCTTGCAACTGTTGATATGGCTAAGCAGTCCCGCATATTCTTCGATCTCCCAGTCTTGGAGATTTCTGCAAGTGGGATTCCACACTGTTACATCCCCTATGATCGAGAAACAGTCAGCCACCCTGATGGATCAATTAGGAGCAAGGCGAAAATTATTTGGGAAATCTACTTTTAAAGATGAATCCCCCACCCATATGTCTTCCCAGAAACGGGTTTTGTCACCTTTTCCTATGTCAATACCAATACCTTTGATCACCTCCCTCTTAGAAGAAAGAACTCCTCTCAAGCAGAGGCTCTATAAGCAGTAGATTCTTTTGTCCACCAGCCTCCCTCTGAGCTGCCATACTTGCCCTTGGTAAGCGAATTCCACAATGTTCCTTCTTCTGTTCCGAGTCTCCAACCATTTACCTAGAAGAGTCCGGTTCATAGATTTTAGATTTCTAATGCCTGCACCACCATCTTGCATTTGCTTGCACACCTCCTTCCATTCAACCAAATGGAATTTTTTATCCTCCTTACCATGCTATAGAAAATCTCTTCTAAGCCTCTCAAGAGTTAGCAGAATGGAGGCCGGACATTTGAACAAGGACATGAAACGGAGGGGCAAATTTGATGATGCCGATTTTATCAGAGTAAGCTGACCTCCCAACTATAGGTATCTACATTTCCACCTAGCCAGATATTTCTCAAATCTTTCTATGAGACAGACCGACAAGCGTTGTTGGAAAAGTTCCCATCGGGCAGTCAAAATGTTCAGCACATCTTTGTATTTCAACTTCCTCCATGTTTACCCCAAACATCTTGGATTTTGCAAGATTGATTTTGAGGCCCGAAATTGCCTCGAAACATCTGACTATTGTGCGCAAATTGCTTACTTTAGTCTGATCTGCTTCACAAAATAGAAGTGTGTCGTCGGCGAACTAAATATGCAATATCGAATTCTCCATACCTTTCACCCTGAAGCCACTGACAATGCCTTCTTCTTGACCCTTTCTCAACATTCTAGATAAGGCCTCGCCGACTATGAGAAATAGAAATGGGGACAATGGATCGCCTTATCTCAAACCTCTAGAAATACTAAAGAATCCTTTTGGAGATCCATTAAGTAATACAGAGAAAAAAGCAGAGCGAATGCATTCCCCCATCCATCCAATCCACTTTTCCCCAAAGCCCATCTGATTCAATATGTACCGCAGGAAAGTTTGGTCTACATGATCGTAAGCCTTTTCAAGGTCGAGCTTACATAGGAGACCCTTATGACCAGATCTATGACACGAGTCCAAGCATTTGAAAGCTATTAGGGCTCCATCGGTGATT
The DNA here is from genome assembly GCA_021015155.1 of Magnolia officinalis. NCBI lineage: Eukaryota > Viridiplantae > Streptophyta > Magnoliopsida > Magnoliales > Magnoliaceae > Magnolia > Magnolia officinalis. The sequence continues at coordinate 7,799 of JAJHSJ010000989.1, read as the reverse complement.
TGTCTACCCAGAATAAATGCGCTTTGGTTGTCGGAAATGATCTTTCCTAACACCCCTTTGAGACGGGACGCCAAAACTTTAGCCAGAATCTTATAGGGGTCCCCCAGAAGATTGATCGGTCTGTAGTCTATCAAGGATTCTGCACCCGAACCTTTTGGGATGAGCGCTATGAAAGAAGCCCCCAATTCTTTTGATAATCACCCTCTATTGTGAAATTTTGATATGAAACCCAAAATGTCTCCCTTTAAGATATCCCAAAAAGCTTGAAAGAAAATGATTGGGAAACCGGTGCTCGTCTCCTTCTTGATCATCGATTGCTCCTTTAACTTCTTCTAGCGAGAAAAGAGATTCAAGATGCCTGTTATCTTCTTCTGAGATACGATTGAATTGGAGGTGATCTAACTTCGGCCTGATCCATCCTTCTTCACTAAACAAGTTTCTGAAATAGTGAATAATCCCGTCAGCTATGCGCTCTGTCCTCTATTTGAGTACTGTCAACCACCAGACTGATAATTTTGTTATTTCTAGCTCGAGCAAAGGCCATAGAGTGGAAAAATCTTGTGTTTTTATCTCCTTCCTTTATCCATTTGCTTCTTGATTTTTGTCTCCAAGAAATTTCGTCTTCAAGGACCCTAGTTGAATAGTTTTGGATAAGTTGTAATCTTCTAACCCGCCGTTCTGATGAAAATCTGATCCTTTTCGGCTTCAAAATCAATTGATTGCAGTTCGAGAAGAATATCGTTCGTTTCCTACTCCCTCTTGTGAAGCTCAGTTGATTTCCACTCCTTTATCTTGATTTTCAAGAGTTTTAACTTCTTGCACAGTCTGAATCCTACATATCCCTCCACTTTAATGTTTGACCACCAGTCACAAATAAGTTGTTGAAAACCTTCAATCTTCAGCCAGGAAATGTCGAATCTAAACAGTTTTGGAACCCAGTTTTCAACATCTGCTGAAAGAAGGATCGGGTTGTGATCAGAAGTGGGTCTCAAAAGGTTAGATTGAGAGATTAATGGGAACGCTTCTATCCAATCTGTCGAAACAAGAAACCTGTCGAGCCTAGCAAGAGTTGGATTAGCCAGTTCATTTGGCCAGGTGAATCTGGACCCGATCAGAGGAAGATCCACCAATTCTTGATCATCGATCTAACTTGAGAATATGCGTATCGCATTGTGTTGAAATCTCCTCCTAAACACCAAGGCCCACTAAACTTCTGCCTGGCTTCATTCAGCTCCGTCCAAAACGCATTTCTTCTATCTTCTTGGTTAGGACCATAAACAGAGGTGACTAAACATCTAAAATTAGAACAAATCTCTTTGAGAATGACTGAAATTGAGAAAGCTCCAAACCAGCTCTGCTCCATAGACCAGGACAAGGATTTCCAGGCCACGAGAATGCCTCCCGAGCTACCTGTAGCATTTAGAGTCACCCACTTCGCGTCTTTGGCCTTCCACAAAGTACCCATTAACTTGTTGTTGAAATTTGGAATCTTCGTTTCCTGTATGAAGATTACATCTGACCCTCTTCTCCCATAGATGTCTTTGATGAGCCTTCTCTTCTGCCTTGATCCCATCCCTCTCACATTGCATGAAAGAATCTTCATTTAGGAAACCAATCTTCCCCGTTGACTTCGCTTGGTTCCTCCCGAATGAGCCCCAGTGGATGAGACGAAACTTGGTTGTTTGTGTTTGGATTCCCTATTGCTGCTCGATTTGAGAATGGATTTCTTCGGTGATTTGGTACCAATCAAAGGACGCCTGCGAGATTCAATGCATTGGAACAAAGCTAAAAAGTCTTCTGGATGATCTCCGAAGGATAAACCGATGGATCTGCTGACGTGGCCCATGGCTTCCATTATCCACCGCTTCTTCTGAATAATGTTTATCAGAGTGGCCCTTTGAGCTATCATGTCCGGACTGGCTGTTTGATCTCCCCCCAATAAATCTATTATTCTTCCCGCCCGAAACTGAAGAGGTTTTGCCTCGATGATGCCTTCCCCGCCATCTTCCGGAAATAGAGTAACGATAGCCTTGTCAGGCATGTCATCCTTGAACATGTTTGAGAGGGGTGTTGAACAGTCGGAGATTTCATCCCCTCCGAGTGTCGAGAAAGGGAATCTCTGTCTGATTATGATGATGCTTCATCTTCCACCATGGAGACTGGAGAGTTGGCCACATCGCTAAAATCAGAGCCGAAAGTTGTGAGATGGTTCACCGACTGAGAAAGAGGCTCTCCTTGACTCGGGCCTGATGCAACAAACTGGATTTGGTTCGACCATTAATAAAAGGTCCTCATTTAACTTATTCTGGTTTGGAGTTAACGAGGCGTCCCGATCGTAACTGAAACTAAAGTTGACGTGACTTGTCGAGTCCTGAGCCTCCCGAACATCGACATCTGTAAAGTTGATTCTGCTTCGGCTAGTTATTTCCCGATGTGAAGACAGGTGTCTCTGTTTCTTGGAAAACGACGAGATCATGGTAAGATCTCATCCATCTGAAAGTTCTTATCGGGAAGAGATCGGCCCTTGGATGAGTAACATGTGGCTTCCTCTAAGAAAAAGGTTGCGTGTGTCAGACATCCCTGCTCTGATATCACTGGTTCGGCGTTGTTGTTGCCTGGGTCGCGACACGTAGCGTTTGGGGAACTAGTACTCCATCGGTGTACACCATCGTGAAGTCCCGTCGGGTTGATGCTCTGCTGGAGTATGGAAAACTTGCACCTTCTTCCCTGTCTCTGCCTTCCCTGACCATTGATGAACTGGATTTTGAATTTCTGGACCTCCAAAGATCACCCCATCCAGCGATGGGGTCGTCTTTGTTTTCCTGTTGCACCAGTAGAAGCAATTCTACCATCTCTGCCATTACCTGAATATATGGAGGCAGCAGATCTCCCTTCCTGATTACCCCCCATTTCTTCTCCCATCTGTCTTGGGATCCAGTTCTATGAAGTCTCCCAATCTAGATGCAACTATATGAAAAAATTCTTCATACCAGAGTTCCAAAGGAACTGACCAAATCAAAATCCATACATCTTCACTTCCAAATGCGGAGAATTCTTTCCATCTCTAAATTCTAGATACCGGCCCTTCTTTGTGTAATGTCCCTGCCATTATCAGGAGGTCCGAATTAATCCCGGAAGACAACCTGATCCATAGTTTGTTGAAGCCAATAGGTTTGATGGTATAGCTTTCACCAGAATCCTGCAACATTCATCGATCCAACTTCTGACTTCGGCTATCGATACCCCTTCTTTAATGATTGCCACCACCGAATCCCTGAGGTCGTCGGTGGATCGTTTGATTTGGTCTTGGTTGATGTACATGACCGACTCCTCCCCTGAATCGGTCTTCTCCCTTTCTCCTCGCTCTTTCTCACCTTTGGATTGCGCTGCTCTGACTTGTTCGTTTTGAGAAGCGCCTCCCTATACGATACTGTATTATGTTGGTGAGGACGATCTAGGATGGTGATCCTCTGCACGCCTTGGTTCTTCTTTGACTCGTATGGTTTTCCTCCTCTTCTTCCTTTTCCTTTGAGTTCTGGTCCAAACTCGCCCTCTGAACCAGCATCTTGATGCCTCCAAATTTTTCGCCATGACGGGTCAATATCATCGTAGCTAACTCTTTCTCAAAGCTCATTCTGACTAGAGCAAAATCCTTTAGGATCTGTTGTCCTTGTTTCTAGGTCGCACTACGTCCATGACCGATCCAACCCTTCCAAAGACTCAAGAAAAATTGATTGGTAACCATCCATCTGGGAAACCCTTAATGAACAGGTTGGATAGCTTGCCACATCTTCTTCTTGTACCCTTGTTTTCCTCCTGCTTCCATGTTTTGTTTCGATAAAAGATTCCAATCCCCTTCTCTTTCCTTCTCTTCAGAAATAATTGTTGCCCCCCTCTTTCGTGTACTTCGTCTTTCTGTTGTCTGATATCACCTCCCCTTCATCCACCACTTTCATCGCAATCGCCGCCTCATACGTCATTTCGCCACCCGTACGTCATTTCATTGCTTCCAGGCTAATGTTCAGTGCAACCTCAAGATAAGCTGACATTTCAAGAACCACTCACCCCCCTAAACGTCTGCTTCCCGCAACCGACCCAAAGTTGCAAGCTAATGCTTATGAAACTGATTAATTCTAGTGATTGCATTTTAGGATCAACAAATCGTAGTTTTGCATAAAAAAGTTAAAAAGGATTTTATTATTCAACAATTTTTATTGACTTGACAGGTATATAGTCGATTTGGGCTGAGCAGAATGAGAGATGCTTCCACAATCATCATCAGGCCCCTAATGAGGTGTTCAAGAGAGCAAAAGTTGGATGTCGTTGCTTGGGCCTTTGCTTCTTAAGCCTTTTGCTACCTTTTCCATTGTATCTTTGATTCTTTTTGGTCTTGCTGTAATTTTGGGACAGTCCCATCCTCGCCCTGTTTGTTTCTCTCTCTTTTTCTTGTTAATGATATTGGTGTTATATATATTTAAATTTAATAATAAAAAAAAAATAAAAACTTCTATTGACATGGCTCTCTTGATGCTTCAGGAACCAAAAGATAACTTGATGCTTCAGGAACAATGAAGATAATGAAAGATTTGAGGGGCATATGATCCCAAATCCAGTTCCTTCCTTGGATTATGCTACAGAAATCTAGTTTGGCTACCTGTCTTATGTACTACTACATGTCTACAAATAAGGTCCAAGAGTTCAATCACCTAGTAGCTGGAAATCATACAACAGAACTTTCTTTAAAGTGAGTTTTTTTTTTTTTAATGAATAATCAACATTTTATTGGAGAGAGGAAAAACAGGAGAACACATGAACTAGCAGCACAATAACAACACAAGGGCAACACCCACATGGAGAGAAGAAGAAAAAACAAAAACTAACAGGGCAGAGCAAAAACAGAAGAAAGGACGGACTTATCCCCTTCTCTCGATCTAGAGATTGGACTGTAACCATCCCAGATTTCATAAACTGATCTGCCTCCTCATTCACCTCTCTAGGGATGAGAGATAAACCGATCCACACCCAGTTCACAGACCCTGAGCTTCTTCAATGAGGTACCCGTCATGGCACAGACAAGTGCCAGGCTTCGCTCACAAAATTATAATGCTAGAGTCACTCTCGCGCACTGTTGAGAGGAAATGATTCTCATCATTGTTTAATAGCTTGTGCTAGTACTGCGGCTGCTTCTTGATAGTTGGAATCGTCGATGCCAAGGAGACCAAAGAAGCAACCCAATATGTGCCCCCATTCATCACCGACACCACGCCAAACCTGGATTGCCCATAGAGCTTCCATCAAAATTTACCTTGAAATAACTGGTGGGGAGCTTCCGAACAGGCTACACTTGGAATTCACCCAGCTTGCAAAGAAAGATATCCTCCCAGTTGGAGGCCATCATCGAGGAGTAGAATCCTTCGAAGGCTGGTTTGGCCTTAGGCCATGTCCTTTAAATATTAAAGATTTTCAGCATCACCACACAAGCCAAAGATTTCCACAAAAATCCTTTTTATCTAGGTAATCAACCGTAATGGAGCTTCGGCAGCCATCTTCCAAGGCAGAACCAGACACCCAACTCTCCAAATCTTCCAGGACTGAATCTGGAAACCCACAGCATACCGTATTTGGAAATAATTCCTGCCCAAACTCTCTTGGGCAAATGAACAGTGAATTAAAGATAGTTGGCAGATTCGTTGCATGCATTACACTATGAATAATTCTTAGGCATTACCATCCCTCTCCTTTTTAACATGTCGACACTTAGGATCTTGCTTAAGTAGGCTGTCCAAGTGAAAGCACTCACCTTCAATGGGATGGCAGCTGACCCCTAACAAAAGCTGTAGACATACTTTGAGGCCCCACCGACAGATCAAGGGCAATTGACCTCTCAAAGAAATTCCCATCCACTGCACGATCCCATATCCTCCTATCAGTGCCAGAGCTCAGAAAATACACTGTCAATTGCAGCCCTTTTGTGGTCCATGACTGAGTCCAGGCTTTTGAATCTCTTGAAAATTGGGATAGCCAAGCACCAATTGTCCTCCCGGAACCTCACCCTCACTCCATTACCCAACCTGAGATGGAAGGCCTTGCAACAGAATTTATGGGACCAAACGGCTCTCCAATATGAGAACCCACAGAGCGAGAAGCAGGTTTGACATTCCACCCATTCACCTCACCTTGTCACCTACACCATACTTAGCAACGAAACATTTTGTAGAGTCAAAGCCAAATAACAAGACCGCTCTTGAAGTGGGAATTTCAACGCCAAAAAGGTTCATTTAGCACATTCAGAAAAGGTTTTAGCAAATATTAAGAAGCATCCACCTAAGGAAGCTAGCTAACTGCAACTAGCTGAGATAAGGCTTAGATGAAGATGAAGATCCACCTAAGGAAGATAAGCCTCAGAACATTTAATTGGTGGAGTGGCTATGCCTCAAATAAGTTGTGTACCAGGAACCATGAGCCAAAATAGGCAAACATGGACATGAAAGGAGAAAGCCTCCATTTCATGGTCAGGATACATCGTAGTCTTGACTTTTGGAAAAGTAAAAATTTGTATTTAATTCATTCACTAGTTGTAATTGTATGAGATGGTTGGCAATAGTCAGAATGTCTTCTATGGCTTCATAAATAGAGTGTTTGATGCTCCTTTGGAAACAATTTCCCATTAGTCTAGAGGAAAGCAAGACAACCCTAGGCCAGTAGCTATTTGGATATCTCAGGTGTTGGTTGTTGCAAGGAGTACAAACACCAATTATTCATGATAAAATGATAGCCTTGAAGAGATTTATCTCACTTTCAAAGGGAGTCTATGCTTGTTGGTCATCGTTGCCTGCAAACTCTTTCTTGACAATATTTTCAATTTTTGGGGTTTCTTGGTCCATGTTCAAGATATAATGGAAACTAAAAATAATTAAAGGGGAAAAAAAAAAAGTAAAGATAAAGAAAAACTAGAAAATGGTCAAACAAATATAGAGATGAAGATCATGAGAGGTAACAAGGGGATTGCAATTTAACGAGATGATGCTCAGGAGATCAGATTTTCTAATAGCTAAAGGGAAATTTAGGAAAACATTGCGATATTATCGTAACATTACCATTGTACCAAAAAATTTGAACATCACAGAATGTTCCCTGATTGTAAAATTTGAAAATAAAATGTTGTAAAAGAATATCACTATAATTTCAAATAGAAGAGATATTTCTCACTATGGACATTTAGGCCAGATATTCAATACTATTCTTTCCAATAAAATCACTTTGCCACTTGACTTGCAATTCTTGATTGTAAAATGTTGTAAAAGAATATCACTATAATTTCAAATATAAGAGATATTTCTCACTATGGACATTTAGGCCAAAGATCCAATAGTTCTCTTTTCCAATAAAATCACTTTGCTACTTGACTTGGAATTCCTGATTAAATAACCCTCTATTCACTCCATTTGGTGCCCTTCTTTTAGAGAATGATAATTTTTATTCAAGAAGAAACAAACATTAAAGGTATGAAGAAAGAATTCTAAATGCAAAATATGATCAAAGAACACCTCCCTTTACCTAACCAACATTTCAGCCAATTCATTGGCTCTCTTAACAAGGGCAAGTAAATATTTAGCTTAGAATATAGTTAGCAAAATGCCGTACGACAAAAACAGCATGGGGAAATGTTTGCTTTTATTTTGTAATTTCACAATTTCGAATGGGTCAGAGACCTGACCCAACGATAAGTGGGTTTGGGGTCCAAAAGCTCAGGCTGAGTTACTAAATGGGCCTGGTCTGGGTCCTCTCAAAGTTAACCC